>JAVQJX010175671.1:0-16002 GCA_036025115.1 Ambassis agassizii
TATATATATATATATATATATATATATATATATTTTTTTTTTTTTTTTTTGCTAGGGGCAGTTCCGACGGCTGCTGTCAACAGTGTTCATGTGGCAGCTAAGAATAGCTCCCAACCCATGGCTATCATTTCTGAAATCAGCCAAAACGGAGTCCTGCTTACACTGACAGCGTGATTTAATTAATATGCGAGAATGTGAGCGCTATCATAATAGTATCTTCCTTTGTCTCTCAACCAGCATTAGTAAGAAGTTAGTAGCCTTAGTTATTAGTCAGTATTCTTGTTCAGTCATCAAAAGCTGATCGTGTCATATTGGTCCAAGAAATATTCCTTATTTTATTATACACTGTCCACTATGGCACAATAAATTAACTGACCTGCAATAACCTTTGACCTTCTATCTCTGCAGGAGGGTCTGTGTACCACCGAGACCGCTCTGGCTATGAACCGCTATATCGGTTCAGCCATGCTACCCCTCCTCACTCGCTGTGCTCCTCTCTTCGCTGGTACTGAGCACTACGCCACCCTCATTGACTCCACTCTGCACACCATCTATCGCCTTTCCAAGGGGCGTTCACTGACCAAAGCACAGAGAGATGCTATAGAGGAGTGTTTGCTGTCTGTTTGCAAGTAAGAACCAGTGAACACACTGAATACTGTTCTATATCTCATCTCATCAGGAATAACAAGGATAAGCTGCACATTTTACCAGCTTTCAAAGAAAATTTAAACCCAAAGCTTACTTTCTCTAAACACCCTCTTAACAAAATTAGATGTATTATTAGATATTTTGTTTGAAGGCAGCCCTGGGCAGCATCTCTGTTATCTCCCTCTCACCCTGTTCCGCAGGCACCTTCGTCCCTCTATGCTGCAGCAGCTCCTGTGCCGCCTTGTCTTTGATGTACCCTTGCTGACTGATTACTGCAAGATGCCTCTGAGGGTGGGCAACAATGTCTTCACTTTTTTCACTCTGTTTTAATCCCTTTGTCATCCTTTATCTCATTTTCCTGTTGCATTGTTGCCACATTTCTGTTCTAGTTGTTTCCTGTCAGCCTCATTATCTGCTTGTTACTTTTGGTCTTTTATTTTTTTTTCTTCTTTACCTTATCTAACCTCCTTTTTGTCTTTGTCGTCACTTTCTTCCTTGGCTTATAAGATTGTCTTACCAAACACTTATTTCCGCTCACTCATGTTGGTGCAGGGCTCTAACACACCTGTGCTGTTAATCATCTGGTGTATTAGAAGTGGCTAGAGCACAGAAAACAAGGGGATGATGTACCTGGCTGTGTGATTACAGGCTTGTTGGCTCCACTGTTTCACTCCATCTGTTACTGGAGAGAAATACTGGACAAGTAATAGATTGTGAATGGCTTGTGAAATGGTGGCCACAGTTGTTCCTTATTTTCATGCACAGATTAGATTGTGGGAGCAGTGATTCCCTGTGAGGCATTAGGTATAAAGGCAGTATGCATACTTATTACCTGTCACTGAAAGCATGCTTACGTAGTGCCTTGAGAATAAACCCTCTGTCTTTATTTCTCTGTGACCTCCAGCTGTTAACCAACCACTACGAGCAGAACTGGAAATACTACTGCCTCCCGTCTGGCTGGGGTAGCTTTGGCACAGCGTCCGAGGATGAACTACTGCTAACCAAGAAGATCTTCTGGGGAGTGTTTGACTCTCTGTCTCAGAGGGTGAGGAGTCACTATGTCACACTGATTTTATTTCGGATTAAGTTCATGCAGAGCATTTTGATTGTACTTGTATTTGGCCACATTTTGAGAGTGTATAACTATGCATGCTCTACAAAAGTCATAAACATCCAGTTAAAGCCAGCTCATCCATCACACTGTGGATTATGGCGTATGTATGCAAGGGACTCATTTGCACAAATACACTGAGGTCTGTTTAATGATGCGGATGGCAGGACTCAGCACATCTCTCTAAATGTCCACTCATGAAAGGAGGCTGTTCAAAGGGCCAGCCTGAAAACATCAATATCTGGACAGCCACCATTGATCCATTGAGCCTCTGGCAAGCTGGTGCCACAGCTTTTAGAATAATTCTTCATTAACGCCTCTTCCACTGCCTGCTAGGCTGCTCCATTCAATCCGGAGTGGCTGCACAGCTTTATTTAGTTTAAGAGCAAACACACACACACTGCCTGCATTTCGCATCGCATAACTGCTCTGTAACAACATGTCAGGAGATTGCATTCTGCCTTCTCCTCTTATACAGAAGTATGACCCAGAGCTGTTCAAGATGGCCATGCCTTGCCTTAGTGCCATAGCTGGGGCCTTACCACCAGACTACGTGGATGCATCCATTAGTACCACTGTGGAAAAGCCTGTTTCTGTCGATGCTCAGGGAAACTTTGACCCCAAACCCATCAATACTGCTAAGTAAGCAATTTGGGAGCAGAAATATAGTATCAGCATGATTAGTTAAATACTAATGTGCATGATATAATTGTCACATTTTTCTTTCCAGCATTGCTCTTCCAGAGAAGCTTGAGCATTTTGCCAACAAATATGCCGAGCATACGCATGAGAAATGGTCTGCAGAGAAGGTAAGGCCAAAGATATGAAGAACCTGAGTATTAAATAGCACGTTGTTGTACTTAAATCAAGTGATGAATGTTGAATGAAAAAAATGGGGCACTAAAAATGATAATTGGTTACACCTTTTGGCATTCCAGTCAAATAAGATTGAGAAAAATTGAATTAGATCAGTGTCTTCCTCTATTCCCCTATATTACAGCAATGTTCCTCTGCTGGTAATACCTCCCTTTTGTAAGGGATACTCTGGGCATGCTGACAACAATTGTTGTAGTCTCTGAATAGAAGGCCTGTGCTCTTATTTGTGCCAACTGCTTAGCCGGCATTGTCGCATCTGTCAAAAAATTTTACAAGAGCTGAGAGCAGCAAGAATGGCATTTACAATGACTCCCTCATGGCTAATGCTTACTTATACCCTAAGCCAGTCTTTCAAATAATAAATCTTGTCCTCTGGGGACTCCAAAGGCAGTGATGATTGCAGTTCACCTTTGTACATCCCTCTGTGCTTGTGCCTCAGGTGCTGTTGGGGTGGAAATATGGAGACTGTGTAGATGAGAAGGCGAAGACTCACCCTCAACTCAGGACTTACAAAGCTTTGACAGAGAAGGTACAATATGCTGGATGTGAGATTTGTAAACTACATTAGCTTAGAACATATAATATAAAGATGGCTGAACTGATGGTAGGCTAATTATAAAACAACTGTAAATCCATTACAGTTTTATTTGAATTTCTGTCTCCGCATCAGGAGAAAGAGATTTACAGATGGCCCATTAGAGAGTCCCTGAGGAGTATGCTGGCAATGGGATGGAGCATCGATAGGACCAAAGATGGAGAAAGCATGTCTCAACAGAGGGAGAGCGAGAAGATGAGAAAGATATCTCAGGCTTCGCAGGTACAGTGTTAACATGAGCTACTGTTTGCAATTGTGTAAATTAATTGCTCAGAACACAAAGACAAACTGTAATCCTTTAAAATGCTATTAAAGCAGAAATTCTGTATTATAAAAATATCAATCCGCACACATTGACTTTCTAAAAACCTGAACCTATTTCCAGGCCAACGGCTTCAACCCGAGCCCAATAGACACAAGCAATGTAGTTCTTTCCAGAGAACTGCAGGTGAGTGACCCTTCGTTGGTTTTGATGCACTTCTTCCTTTTTTCATATCAAACAATCTCTCCGTCTGAATACAAGATCAAAAGCATACTGAATGTGGATGAGTAACGGGGGCGGAATTAGCTCCTTGCTGAGATTGTCTCTTTTTGTCTTTGGTTCAAGGGGATGGTGGAGGTGGTGGCTGAAAATTACCATAACATCTGGGCCAAGAAGAAAAAAAGTGACCTTGGGAGCAGAGGTGATTTTTTAATGAAGTCAAAGACACCTACAGAAAGGATGAGAGTGTGTATGCATGTGTGTGGGGGTGGTTCAATGTAAAATGCTGTGTGATTGAGTTTTTTGAAAACATGCACGTGGTTTGACAGCTGGCTTCAGTTGGTGTTCCAGCTTATTTTGCCATTTGCTTTTAGACTGTAGAGATAAATCATGTTTGTGGTTGTTTGTGGTTTCAGGTGGGGGGACTCATCCTCTGTTGGTGCCCTACGACACGCTGACAGCAAAGGAGAAGGCCCGTGATCGAGAGAAGGCTCAGGACCTTTTTCGCTTCCTGCAAATCAATGGCTATAGCATCACAAGGTCATCTATCTATCTATCAAACATCTATTTCTGCAGTTGTGCTAACATCCTTATGTACACTGCTTCAGAACTATCATTGTGTCCTTTATTAAAAGCTGTTGAAGTAGTAGAGTTCTAATAATATAACATTCAGTCATAGGTTATGTCTCATTATGTTGCAGAGGCCTGAAGGACTTGGAGCAGGATTCATCCTCCATGGAGAAAAGGTTTGCCTATAAATTCCTCAAGAAGCTGCTCAAGTATGTTGACTCAGCCCAGGAATTCATCGCCCATTTAGGTATGATGACAACCAAACATTCCTGTAAGAGGCTTTACTCCAAACAATAAACATCTCTTGTATATTTTCCCCCACTTCAGAGGCCATGGCTGCCAGTGGAAAAACAGACCGTTCACCTCATGAGCAGGAGATCAAGTTTTTTGCCAAAGTAAGAAAGCAGTACAGAGACTGTGACTGAACACAAAAGCACAGCTCTACAACAAATGGCTTCCATTAACTTGCCATCATGATTACAATCCTTCAGGTTCTTCTGCCTCTCATCGACCAGTACTTCAAGAACCACTCTCTCTACTTCCTGTCCTCTCCGAGTAAGAACTTGAGCAGCAGTGGCTATGCCTCCAACAAGGAGAAGGAGATGGTCACTAGGTATACATTCACACGTTCAGTTACATGACTCACAGCAACACAGCATGACTAACTTAACCTCGTCTTATTTACTCACTGTGATTTTCTGCTTTCCTTCCTTTTCTCTTCCTCATGTCTTCAGCCTGTTTTGTAAACTGGCAGCTCTTGTCAGACATAGGATTTCACTCTTTGGTAAGCTGATTGGTCAGCAATGTGTGCATGTCTGTGTCTGTGTCTTTATTAAGAGCCAGAACCTCCACAAAGGAAAGGCTTGAAAAAAAATGAAACTCATGTTTTCCATTTTGAGATTTTGAGACCTTGTTACTTACATCAATCATCTAAAATCCTGAATTCATGACTTGTATTTCCTCTGACTACAGTTTATATCCAACATGCAGCTAGGGTGGTGAATGGGATATTGATCCACCAGCTATTGTATATCTCGTACATACCTCATTATAAATAGCCACACACTGCTCTAAAAAAAACTGCTAACATGGCTGACTGCGTGTGTTCACATAACCTTGAAGACCTTTTGGTGGTGTTTTGCAGGTAGTGACTCCACCACCATGGTCAGCTGTCTGCACATCCTGGCTCACACTCTGGATACCCGGTGGGTGTAAAATGTGGCACAGGTCAAAAACTCGAAATAAAAAGTTGAGAATACTCCTCATTTTGATTTCATACCTGACCTGCAAGAGGAGAGTATTTGTCACAGATGTTTTCTTTTAAACAGTTTTAATTTTACAGTCTTGCGGGAGGCACTGACATTAACAAAGAGCCTCCTTTGGTATTTAAATACGCAGTATAATTTTCATGCAGCACATGATGCCCAAGGCTCATAGTGTTCTTTAGAGACAATGTGCTATTTGTTAATGCTGCTCACACATATTTGGCTAAATTGCCAGTATATTATTGTGTCCTGTTTGTGCTGAAGAGCCACAGCTGATGGCCACAGACTTTCATTGTCTTTCATTTCTCCTTTCTTCTGGGACACATCAAAGCTTAACAATGAGTAATTCATTTACCAATGTTATGATCTGTGAAATGTTAAAAACAAAAGACTAATCATATTAATGTGCTTCAGAGCGACATACCATTTTTCTAATCTCCAGCCCTCTCAAACTCACCTTGGTTTTAAATATTCTCCTAATTCATTAAATAAATAATTTACAGTAAGGGCAGTCAGGTTGATTCTCACATCTCATATTTCACAACTAAAACCTTCACAGACTGAAAGAACTGAGTGCGTGAGGGTGTCCTGCTGTGGGTAAACAGCGCTGTCCTTTGCATACCACAGGGTTTATTATAGCCCTGCCCTTGCACGGCTCCTCATTCGATTTCAGCTGTTTATCATTCTCTCGTTCACTCTTAACAGGACAGTGATGAAGTCCGGCTCAGAAAATGTGAGGGTGGGGCTGAGGACGTTCTTTGAGAATGCCGCAGAGGACCTGGAGAAGACTTTTGAGAACCTGAAACTGGGGAAGTTCACTCATTCCCGCTCGCAGATGAAAGGAGTGTCACAGAATATCAACTACACCACTGTAGCCCTGCTTCCCATCCTAACTGCTCTGTTTGAACACATTACTCAACACCACTTTGGAGTCGACCTGCTTTGTGAGTGCTGACAGCAAAGGAATGATCAAACATGCCTTTTGAGACTGAAAAAATCAGATGTCGAGTTTATTGTAATACATGACACATGAGAAGTTTTCTACAGTGCTTTGGATTACAGACTCCATATCAATTTAGCTTTATACTCTCTTATAGAGAGATAAACATTCAGTTCTTACATAACCAAAATGCAGCTAATTAAACCAAATTAGTAAAGGTTTTGTACTAGTTCAGGGGGTTCATTGAGCCAGTGTTTATAATTTGCTCCCTCCTTATTGGTCATGCTTTTATGTGGGGAACACTGATATACCAACAGGAGAGATGTTAGCAGAGGTTAATCATGTATTCCACTAAATTTAAAAAAGTCATGCAATTTGTCATGGTCAGCCCTGTTGGGAAAATTCTCTACTGGGAAATCAGGCCTAATCATAGCGTAAATTGGATTTGCATCAGCTACAGGGAAGATATTGGTGGACATGACTGAAACATTTTTTTCCCCAGTGGATGATGTCCAAGTGTCTTGCTACAGAATCCTGACCAGCCTCTATGCATTGGGCACTGGAAAAAACATCTATGTAGAGAGGTAATGTAATCTAAGCTTGTATTGATAAGATTCAGAACCTCAGTGAGATTTATCATCATGATTGAGATTATTGTGTTTTTGTGTGTCCCTCAGGCAGCTGCCAGCACTTGGTCAGTGTCTTGCCACTCTGGCTGGGGCCATGCCTGTGGCCTTCCTGGAGCCGCTTCTTAACATGTACAACCCCTGCTCGGTTTTTAATACCAAGAGTACAAGAGAACGATCCAGTGAGCCATTTGTAATTATTTTAAAATAAAAACATGCAGAAAATCAAGCCAGCTAAATAGTTGTTGTATTTACGTATCAATCCTTTAGTCCTTGGAATACCAGAATCAGTGGAGGAGGTGTGTCCTGGAATGCCACGACTGGATGGCCTAATGAAGGATATCAATGACATGGCTGAGTCTGGAGCCCGGTACACAGAGATGCCCCATGTGATCGAGGTGGTTCTGCCCATGCTGTGTAACTATTTGTCCTACTGGTGGGAGAGGGGTCCTGAGAACCAGCCAGCTATTGGTGGAAGCATCTGCTGCACCACTGTCACCTCAGAGCACCTCAGCCTCATTCTGGGCAACATCCTTAAAATCCTCAACAACAACCTGGGCATAGATGAGGCCTCCTGGATGAAGAGAATAGCAGGTTGGTGGCAGACAAACTGTCTATGATAAAAATAAAAATGAAACTAAAAACTCACCAGCTAATTTATATTGTCTCTGTGTTCAGTTTATGTACAACCTATCATCAGCAAAGCCCGTGCAGACCTCCTGAAGAGCCACTTCCTGCCTACATTGGAGAAACTAAAAAAGAAGACAGTCAAGGTGGTTGCAGAGGAGGAGCTTCTGAAAGCAGATAGTAAAGGTGACACTCAGGAGGCTGAGTTGCTCATCCTGGATGAGTTTGCTGTGCTCTGCAGAGACTTGTATGCATTTTACCCCATGCTCATCCGCTATGTGGACAACAACAGGTCAGCACCCTGAGCAGTAGTTATTTTAAGTATTTAGATGTACATAAAATGTAATAAGCTCTGTTTGTTCCTGCAGATCTAGATGGCTGAAAGAACCAGATTCAGACTCCAATGAACTCTTCAGAATGGTTGCAGAGATTTTTATTCTCTGGTGCAAGTCACATGTAAGTGATGTTATGAGTTTGGCCATTGTTACTGCAGGGTCATTTTTAATTCACAATTTTCTTTTTCTTTTTATAGAATTTCAAAAGAGAGGAGCAGAACTTTGTAGTCCAGAATGAAATCAACAACCTTTCCTTCTTGACTGGAGATAGTAAAACAAAGATGGCTAAGGTAGGTTCTTAGCTGACTCCATGCTGTGAGCTATATATCTCCTTATTTAGGCACCAGTCAGACAAATTTATTATTAATTATTTTATTTATATTTATTGGGGCACCTTGATCCATCAATGGCAATAAAGTGTTTCTAACAAACAGTGTTGTGATACATGTTAAAATTCTGTTCATATATTGATGTTTTAAATGATGTAAGGGATCTAAACAAAACCCAACTTTTGTGGGAAAATGTGCAGTAAATATCCTTCTTTGCAATTTTCATGAATTTACTTTAAAGCTGTGTATGTATATGTGTGTGATACACATGCATGCTTCTTACAGTAGATAAGAGAAACTAACATTCATCCTTCACTATACAAATATTCCATACCTTCAGCCCCCTGTCTGTGTTACAGGGGCGAAGACATGTTTATTTCTTGTCTGCCTGGCAAACAAATGGATTTCATTGCAGTGCACGTCCATGTGAGGCCTGTGTACCTCCATTAACTGGCCTCTCATCCCTTTCTTCTATCTGCCTCTCTCTGTCTGTCTCTCTCTAACAGTCCTTTAAGGAAAAGGTAGAGTGATGCAGTGCATGAGCTGTTACCTGCCAGCTTATTGGCTTCTGCTCCGATCACCAAGCAGAAAAGCCAATAGCTTGTGCCGCTGTGCTATATAGTCTAATAGTGTAGATATATTTCATAGTATATTATGTTACCTGATAAGTTGTGGCCTCCATTCATCACCCTGTGTGACATGGACATTTTAGTCTTTTCTCATTTCCATATGGGGGAAACAAATGTCATCTGGAGTAATGAAGCCCAGCCCTCCTGTAGCAAACCATGTGATCACATGCCACTGGTGTGTTTGATGGATTGTAGTGTGTTTGTCTAGTAGGTTTCTAAAGCTATAGTATGTATATGTTGTTGTTTGATGGGCCTGTGTGTTCATGTGTCCTGTACTGATGTGTAGTGTACATGTGTGTATTAATGTACTTTCAAATGTAGTTGTCACTCTCTATGTTGTAACTTAATTTAATTTAAAAGAAACTATCGCATCAGTTGTGCTTTGCAGCTGAGGTGTGAGACTTCATGCTTAATGCTTCAATGACATAGATGATTTAGAGACAGTTTGCAGAGTTTGCCAAGCCTGAAAAATAAATGCCCCAGCCGCCGCTGGCTTTTGTTCAAGTACGGTATAATAAAATACTCCAGCCATCAGCTGGCCATCAGCTCACACATTGAAAGGAATTGTTTTAGTACAGTATTAATCTCTCCCTAAAAAGAGAAGGAGTTTGTCCTATCCTTGAAGACAAAGCTTGTTAAGCGATCAGCTGGTGCTTTTTGAAGTTAATATGATGATTTGCTTTAAGTCTGGAGGACAAGACCAGGAGAGGAAACACAAGAAGAGGCGAGGAGAGTTCTACTCCATCCAGACCTCACTGATTGTTGCCGCCCTGAAGAAGATGCTGCCAATCGGCCTCAACATGTGTACCCCAGGGGATCAGGAGCTCATCTCTTTAGCCAAGACCCACTACCTCATGGTGAGAAAACATTTCACGGAACATATGAATGAAGATCCATACACACAGTCGTCTTCTCCTTACTTGCAGACTGGAGCTTTACTTTTTGCACCATTTGTTGGTTATAACCTGGTTTCCCCTCACATTCCTCAACAGAAAGATACAGATGATGAAGTGAAAGACCACATCCGACAGAATCTGCACCTTAGAGAAAGGGTAAGCACGGCAAAGTCACATATTTGCAAGTGTTTTGGATGGCTCGTATTGACTGCAAACTCGCTCATTTATTCTCAGTCAGAGGACCCTGCTGTGAGGTGGCAGCTGAACCTGTACAAAGACATAGTGACGAGGACCGAGGGGACTCCAGACCCTGAGAGGGTGGTGGATCGTATCCAGAGGATCTCTGCTGCTGTCTTCAACCTGGAGCAGGTCAGGTTCAAACATTTACTCAAACATTTCAGTTTATTGGTGAACAAACATACATGCACCTGAAATATGTTAAACTTAATTTTCAGTGTCGTTTTGGTCATATGAATAAAACTATCTCGTTCTTCCATCTGTTCTTTTTATGCCATTTGACATATGGGTGACAGATCAAAAATTGCAGTCATCTTAGACAGCAAAATTGCGCTGGGCCACATCCCCCGTCTCTGCCGCCCCCTCGGCTGTGCTCTCTCATTTCACTTGGAAACATTCAGGTTCAGAATGAGTCACCAATGCAAAACACTTATGTTGAAGAAAAAGCTATATATGTCTGATAAAATCTTGCTCTAAGCTATGCTTTTATTTTCTGGTGTGCCTAGTAGAAAATGGTGTTAATATTAATAATCTACTCACTTCTTTTTTGACAGGTGGAACAGCCACTGAGATCCAAAAAATGTGTATGGCAGAAGTTGCTGTCCAAGCAGAGGAAGCGAGCTGTTGTCGCCTGCTTTCGAATGGCTCCCCTTTATAATATACCGAGGTATCACTGTTTACATTTACAACTGCTCACAGCTTGTCTTTTCTTTTTTAAACGGCTTTATAAAAATGACTTCAAGATGAGACACCACCCGAGAGAAGTAGAGAGCTCCCTGTGGTACTATTAGCAGATGGGAAATGGTACAGCAGACTCTGTAGAATCACCTCTGCCACCTCACTTCCTTCTTCGGTCTGACTCACACCACGCCTTTCCCTCTTCTTGGGTTCTGACCCTGCATTAATGCACAGCCTCCCACAGTTTGTAGGACAAATGTCTAGCCTACAGCTGTTATCATGGACTAGAAAAAGGGACACTAGCAATTTCATGGCCTGCTGCTCTGTAACTCAATCACAGGAAGTTGGGCAGAGTCTTACAGTAGGGAGGAAAACAATTACGAGGCCCAACCTCGGGGTGGCCATCTTCAATATGTGCTCAGACGATGCTGCCTGCCTGCCTGACAGCATGACTCATTTATTCAGAGTTGTTGACAGTGAAATAGGACACGGGAGAGCTAATAATTAGAAGACAGCGCTTACAGTGCAGGAACAATGATTTCTTTTCTTTGCAATAACAGAAATGTGTTTGAGGGAATTTTTGGATCACATCAGCTCTTTTCAGGATTCATCTGGATGATATCTTTTCTTTATTTTCTCTCTCTGTTTAAGTTTTTGTTCTCTCCTTGGTGTCAAACACTGTTGTACCTCATTCCTGTAGGCACAAAAATAATAATTACTTCCTGAATGCCTATCGACACATTTGGCTGGAGATAATGCATGAGAACACAGACTATGGCAGTCTGCTCTCAATGCTGACGGTAACGTAGCGTTCAAGCAAGCTTGCCAATCGTTGACTTGTGTTCCTTTCCTAACTACTCCTGGCAATTTTTACCTTCCACTGGTCTACACATTTACTGTTATTCAATTTTTAATCTAAAAAAATGCTCTGAAGGTAGGTTGAAATTGTACCAGTTTCTCTAGAAAATACAAACTAAAGTGCATTTCTTTTCATTGGGCCACATTCTTTAATACTTAGCTAAGTCGGTGACTTATATAAAAAAAAGTTTGAATTAATCTCACTTTCAGCGGCTGTCTGGACAGAAATCATGTACAGCTGAATGTGACCAGTTGGATGTGTCACTGCCCTAAACTAACCTCTCCTAAAGGGACACCTCCCCTCCTTTGCCCTGCTCCTCTCTAACCCTGGCTAATGTCCTCTCACCCCTTCCTAGGCATCGCTCTATTAACCTCTTCCTCCTGGCCTATCAAAGAATATGGATAGAAACAGAGGAATACTCTTTTGAGGAGAAGCTAGTGCAGGACCTTGCAGTAAGTACTTGTGTTTACCCACCAGTGCACTCCCATCAGTGGGGATCTGCTGACACTCTCCTCTACTTGTGTCAGTGTTAAAAGTGTAACCCATTTCCACTGGGTCACTCTCCATACAGTGTTATTTCAATCAGACCCATTTTTTCATAAGCATGACATCACCACTGATGTCAGAGCCCACTGTGTCCCATTCCACAGAGGTAAGAAACCATCCTGATGTGATGCTTGAGCTTACTGATGAAAATTTCCTAAAATTTTACAGCCACAAGCATGAAAGGAATTTGTAATGAAAACAAAAGTCAAACAGATGCTTCTAGAAATGTGAGAAGCCTACAGCAGCGTGCAGTGAGCAATACTTGCAGAATTTATGAAATAGAGTTTAATAAATTAAAAATAAAATAAATTCCAGTCTGGAATAAAAGGATATTATGAAGAGAAGGTGTAACCAACCCCACTGTGCCAGTGGGTGTTTTTTTTTAAATAATAAAATGATGATGGAAATGGAAATTAATTCAGAGTTTTGGAACGCATTCTTTTTCTTTCTTTTTTTTACTCTTTCATTATCAGTATCTGCTTCATGTTATTTGAAATCAAAGCCACAGGCATTACAAAAAAAGTTCAGGGTGTAACAGATGAAGAACTTTATGATCCAACCAGTCAAATGATTGTATTTGCAGACCCCTGCAGAAAGATTGTTCCAATCTGTCTGACTTCATGAGTGCTCTCTGCTCTGGGGTAAAGTGACAGGATGTCAGAGATAGTGGATTTGTGGAGAGCTGTACTTTATTCAGCATGCTGAACATCACCCTTTGTTTGTGTATGTGTGCATACCATACGTGTTTGGATGTGCCTGTCATTGTACCCATGCATGTGCTCGTTGTATATGTGACCTGGTTATTACAGTTCAATCAGAGTCACAAAAGTAAACATAAGCAAAAAAAAATAGTAACTTAGCCTCTATATTTAGTGGATAGCTTTGTTCTGGGACCTCCTTGGCTTTTCACATGGAAAGCCTAAGGCAGCAGGAATGCAACATGAGAATATTCCTATCAGAGGCATAGAGAAGAATCAGCGGATGTGAGCTGTCCTTAAAATTAGCCACTACACTTTTTTGGGCTTGACTTTGTGGCCTGCCTGAACTGATGATCAGTGTGATTTTGGGAGCACATGCTTGAGCTCCAATGCTGACTTGTAAGACGTTGTCCAGAAAACACAGCACAAAGTGGAGGAAGAGGAAGAGGAGGAGGAGAGAAAGCAGCCAGACCCTCTTCACCAGCTCATTCTGCATTTCAGCCACAACGCTCTAACTGAATGCAGGTAAAGACACACACACACTCTCACACACCTGGCCTCCTGGCACCATCTCGAGTAGCTCCATCTGTGATACATAATTGCTTTGGCCTGCTTCTCAGCTAATAAAGAGAGCATCAAGCTAAGTTATAGCCATATTTTATACTAGGATGGAAACACAAGCAGTTTTCAGTGTTTCTGTGTAGTCGTGTTGCTTAATCTTTAATCACTGCAGTGGCTATGAGTTTAACCAGCAGATATTTATCTTTTTTCTTTGTTAGTTCTTTGGAAGAGGATCCCCTATATATTGCCTATGCGGATATGATGGCGAAGGTACCTCATTCTCTAAATGGCTGTCATGTGCTGCCAAGCAGAAATGTGCAGCACTGACACACAGTTTTTTCTTTCAGAGTTGTGCTGAGGGTGAAGAAGAAGAAGAGGAGGAAGGAAAAGAGAAAACCTTTGAGGTGTTACTTTTTTCTACGTCCGCTGTTGAGCGTTTTACAGGTTTTTGAACATGTTGATGTTGTGATCTCCTACAGGAAAAGGAAATGGAGAAACAAAAGATGCTGTATCAGCAAGCCAGACTCCATGACAGAGGGGCTGCAGAGATGGTGCTTCAGATGATCGGTGCAAGCAAAGGTAAGATAACCAGCACTGATCTGTCCACCATCCGGTGATCCTTCCCTGTTTTATAATCATCATCTATGGTATGATCTGTGGTCATCAGGTCGGCTTGGTGCTATGGTGACGTTCACCCTCAAATTAGGCATCTCCATTCTCAATGGAGGAAACATACTGGTCCAGCAGGTACACAGCACTACACTGGTGTAAGCCATACAGCTGCCCCATTCAGCTTCAGTATTAATTGTACTTATTTGTTTGTGCAGAAAATGTTGGACTATCTGAAGGAAAAAAGAGACGTTGGCTTTTTTAAAAGTTTGTCTGGACTCATGATGTCGTGCAGGTAACAGCTGAGATTGATTAATACACTTTGAACAGGATTTTCTTTCTAAATAAAAACACATGGTATATGTGTAATTATTAATTGTTGGAATAATCCTTTGAAATATTATTTTCAGAATTACAGAGTAAAGAAATGCCATCTATCAATGTGTGATCTCTGTCTTTGGTTTCTCTCAGCGTCCTGGACTTGAACGCCTTTGAAAGACAAAACAAAGCTGAAGGTTTGGGGATGGTGACTGAAGAGGGGTCAAGTAAGTAAGGATAATAACCAGAGACATTCTAGGCGATCTTATATCAAAACAGTAAGCACCTTATCTGTCAGTTTAATGTGGCATAGACAAAAATCGAATGTAAGTTCATGCATGCTTTGTATTACTGTTGAAAACTGCAGTGTAGACAAAATCCTAATACTAAAAGGTCAGCATTTTATTCCCTGTGGTCTTATGTTGCTGCTAAATGCTGATCTGCTGCAGATCTGAGGATGTCTTTGTACACTGACAGTGAAACAGAGGTTATGAAAACTGTAGTTTTATGTATTCAGCAGATGGAGTTTTCAGCCACTTAGTGTCACTCTATGTGGTCCAGGTTTTCACTTCAAGTGTTTTATTCAGCCACGTAAATGATCACACAACAAATGACACAGCTTGACAAAGTATCGTTAGCCCTTTGTCATTCCATCTCCATGCCATGTGTGGTTGTCATGTTGTCACGCATTCTGCAGGTAAACCTGTGCTACTGTATGTCCTGTCTGCCACTTAAAAACACTCCTCACAGACATTAACAAAACATAGAAATTCACCTTATAATCAGAGGCCTCTTTTTAATCTGATGGGTTTCATACAGTAAATAGATATATTTCTTTATCATACACATCCAGCTCATTCTCACCTCATAAGTTCAGGCATAAGTGATGGTAACTGTTTAAAAACCTGCCCAGCGACCAGACTGTACTTTAAGGATTATTACTGTGTGTCAATGTTGCAGTATGTAAATATTTATCTATGGCCCTATCACTTTCTCCTGTTCCTACCTCTTCTAAATGAATCTCAATGTCTTCTCCTTTGCTTATGTCTGCTTTTGTTTTGTTTGTTTGTTTTCTTCTGATCATGTTTTTATGTCATCGGTCGCAGTCAACGTGAGTGAGCGGGGTAAATACATGGTTTAGATTCTTCTCATTCTCTGCAATGCTGACATCTTGATTGCTGTCCATTCAACTCCTTCCTCCCTTTTCTTATTTCTTCACATTTCTCCCACCCCCTTCCCTGTCTTCCTCTGTCCCTGCTTCTCTTGCCTTGAATGCAATATAACCACCTTATATGTACCCTGGACTGAAGGAACACATGCATGCTCTTATGACATCTTTATAGATTATTCCGTCCATAATGAGGTGCTGCAAACTGACTCAAATCCTTCCACTACTTCTTCAATAAGTGCTTGTTATTTGTGTGGGACCCTTTATGTTTCTTACTTTTGATGATACTAACCACTATGTGTGTTACAAAATAAACCTCCAAAAGCTTTGTTTGTGCAAAACAACAAAGCTTTGCTCATATGAAACAGCAAATCTGAGTTTTATCCCTGAACTCTTTTTT
>JAVQJX010175682.1:0-10256 GCA_036025115.1 Ambassis agassizii
TTCAGCTGATGATTGTGTTTGCATAATCAGTTGATCATGATTAATCAATCAGTGCTTTTTGACATTTTATGGACAAACCAGTGGAATATGTTCCCGTTTCCAGACTGAAAGTTCAAAACGTCTAACTGCTGCAGCTTCAGAGAGTTTGGATGTATTTGGATGATAACTTCCACAACTATGCTAACTATGTTAGTCTGTCCTGAAAGTCGATGCCAAATGACGCCTGACTTTTATCGGACATTCCAGATGCTTAATGGGCTGGACGGGGGAACAAAAACAAACAGCAAACACATATGGTGGCCATGTGTCTGCACGTTTTTATCTATTTAATGTATAATGGTGAAATTATATAAGGAAAAGTTTGTATTAACAATAATGGGAACTTTGGTGATGATATTCCTGTCAAAATCTCAAACTGTGTGCGTATGTTGACACTTTCTGACTATGTCAAACAATCTCTAATTTAATTCTTAGGAGGTGATTTTCCAGGATATACCTGCAAAATGTTTTCCTTAAAAGCATATAACATTATGGTTTCATTCTGCATTTCTGGTTTAAATGACCTGATCAACCAAGCAGTTCGAGAACGGGCAATGCAGGTTTTTAATGCTAGGCTGTGATTTATCTAAAACATTGTTTCAATAAAAAAGAAACGGAGGAGGGATCTTTCTTTCTCTGAGCAGCATTGTTCATGAACAACACTTGAGATTCAGTTCAATTCAAATGTTGTAGAAAGAACTGTAAAAAAAAAACAAAAAAAAAAAAACAAAACCCGCACACTTCAGTGGCTTGTTGAAAGCTTGACATATTTGTGCACGGTGATTTAAAGTTCACACCCTCAGATTGGCCACAGTAATGAGGGGAATCATAGTGCCTGTTCACAGCCTTCATACCTAATTGTTTAAGCCAGTGCAGGTCACGGTTTTGTATTTTTCTAAAAATTAAAAGAGGACATTCGAATGACATTCAGGAATAGTTCTGTCACACACACACACACACACACACAGGTAGAGAAATAAACAATTTTTTTCCTGGACTGGCAGGGGCTTTATCCCTTTGTGCCTTTTTCTATTTGTTGATTTGACACTATGAAAGCTCACGCTGGACTCTGGATCTCTTCATTTGTACGCCCTTTCAAAGCCTCTGTTGTGTGATCCCCTCTTTTGGCTGGCTGTGCATACATGCAGCACAGGACCATTGTGGAGCATTGTGCATCAGTCAAAATGAATGGGAACCCACCACTTTCACCACACTGCCTGTGTGCTGACAGCAGGAAAACAATACATAACAGTTCGGTCAGAGGGTTGAGCATATAAGAACGAGGTGTTGGCATCACTGTGGCACGAGAGCCCCCCCCCTCCACTCCGATGTGGATGGCTATTTTCTGCCTGTCATTATTGATGACACAAAGACGTATCAAAGGGGGTGAAATGGGACAGAATGGTAGTTGGTGTGCGTGTGCACAAGCGTGAAACATGATCAGACCACTGAATTGAATAGAGGTATTATGGTGCCAAAAAATGTGTGTGTGAGAGAGAGGGGCAGAAAGAGAGTGAGTGGCATTACTTTCATATCTTGTCACCCACTCGGTCAACAATGACGGCACTGTGCCCTTGCTGCTGTACATTGTTTGATGCATAGTTTAGATGTATGAACATTTGTTCATAGCCCACATGCTTTAGCAGAAGACAACAAAACAATCCTGTGTAACAAACCCAAACGCCAGAAAGCTTCTGGCAAATCCTGCCCTCCTGTCCTTACTGGCACTGCTTTAGTCAGACTGATAATTACAGATGAGCTGCTATTTTGTAATCATTGTCTGTTATTTCTAGTTAATTTTGATAAAACACTATCCACCAAAAACCTTTTAATACATGGCCTTAAATTAAGGAAAGATTTTTTTTTATTTCATTTCTGTAGCAGAAAAGGCATTTGAGAGTTTAGCCTGGAAACAACCAGTGCTGGAGACATTTCGGCTTGTCTGTCAAGTTCTTTATATCTTCAGAATGCCTTGAAGGAAATTCTTCAGATTGTCTTTCAAATGTCCGTTTTAGGTCAAGGATAGTAAGAGGTACTGAGGTCATGTTATGGTGTCCTCCGGAACATTTGTTGTGGTGCAAATTTGGTGCAAAGATATTTGCTGGTCAAAGGTCATTTGACTTCAGGACATATTTTCAACCATAACTTTAGGGAACTACAAATTTGGTGTAATTCATTTTTTGTTAAAATTCAAGAAGGAAATTGCTCAGATTGGTGGTCAAAGGTCACTTTTATTAAATCTCCATCTGTATATACTATTTATAGTCTATTTATAGCCTATTACATTAAGCATATGGGTTTAACTGCAATTTTGATTAATGCGGTAATTCTAGTCATATGTTTCCCGATGGAAATGGCAGAAAGACAAGATAAACGACAAAGGTCTTGGTCCAGATTTAATCCCAGTGAGCTGCAAGCATGCAGTTGCATTTGGGCCCGCAGGATGCCCCCCGTGTATTTTTCCTGTCTTTGCCCTCCTTTGCACTCCTGCTGACCTCTCTCACTTTTTTGCCCCGAGGGCTCGAGTCTTTGTCAGTGCCCTTATTTTCTCCTTGTCTCCCTTTCTTCCACATTCTTTTTCCTGAGTTTTGCTCTCGCTCAGTGTTAAATGAGGGCATGGCCACACTTGGATGTGCTGTGACAAATTGGCACAGAGGAGGCAGATGGTGACGGGGAGGAGACTGGTTGTCATGCCATTTGCTGCAGCGACATAAATTGATCTCCGTGCCGCAGAGCAACCACACATGCTCCACTTGTGTAATCCTGACTTTGGTTACCCTGTACATATACACACACACACACCAGCAATTTCTGATCCACATGCCACCCTACACCAGCCTTCCGTCTCCATTAGTATCAATGATGTGTGCAGCGGAGGCGCTCGCTAACTGTCAGAGGCTCTCCACTTGGATCCGCTCTGAGAGGCGAAGGGATGCTGAGGGATTCTGACAGAGAGACTGAGCTCGGGCTAATGGTAGCCTGGTGGGAGTCGTAACACACAACCTACTATAGGCGACAGTGCCACTGTATGCACTGTACATGTCAGCAGGCTGTACATGTGAGCGAGCTGTTCTATTTACAGAGATGCTGTCTTAACATTGTTTACCCACGAGGCTTTGGTGCAGCTTGACTAAAACTCCCATGGGTGTGTTTTTCAGTGGAACATAACTTCTGGTTAGATCATATTTTGTCTGACAGGACAGGCATTGCTCATTAGGATGTATCCCAAGGATGCGAAAATGTTCCCCAATTGGGTTTTATTTTACATTTGTTTTGGGAAAGACCTTGGCTTAAATCATGCTAGGCTACAACAGAATGTTTAAGTGGAACATGTTGGTTCTTTTGACCCTTTTGCCCTTCAGTATCATTGGTCAGGTTTATAAATGTGATCATGGTAGCAGTTGCCTGATTTTTCCTTGGATAAACACAAAGACACAAGATAGGTTAACACCCCAGGTGTGTGTTTCCATAGTGTGCGTTTCTACTGACACTAAGGTACTCAAAGCATTTATGAGAATAGAATAGAAGAGAATGCCTTTTATTGTCATTATACACATGTACAATGAGATTGAGCTGCCACCATAACAGTGCAAAAAAAGCAGTAACAGTGCAAAAAGCAGTATAAAGGATAAATAACTTCGGGTTAAGTGTCTTACCTAGGGAAACATTGACATGTTCCCATGGTGGGATCAAACTGCCGATCTTCTGGTTAGTGGTAGATTAGCAGTCCCTTAATCAAAAAATCACGGTTTGGTGTGCAGAGAGAAAGCACCCGTAGCCACTGTTGTACAGGTTTTCAAAACAACTTGTTTTCACGTATGCATTATATTACATTATATATTATATCATTATGTCTGAACACTGATCCATCCAAAAGGTGCTCAAAGTTTGAAGGGTTAAAGTTTATATGCTCAAGAGCTGCACAGAGTGGACAGCATTACAGGTCTTGACCAAAAACATTCGGTGCTGCTTTATGTGTTAGTATCATTTGGGAGCTCTGTTGAAGCTCCACAGATGCTGGCTGAATTAACATGCAGCAACATGCTTGTTTTTAAAGCTCAGAGCTACGACAGCTTCTGTTTGGAGCTAAACAAATGTCACTCCTAAGTGAACCTAAAAAAAAAATAAAAAAAAACAGCAACAGAATCTTTTTGCTAGTCACATTCTGCCTCCAAATTGAGTGAACTGAAAAAAAGGGTTTGAAAATGGTTAATGAATCAGATTTTCTTTTCATTAAAAAAAAAAAAAACAGCTTTCCTTCTGTGGGCAGGAGGATGGGATAATTGCTGGCTTTAGCTCTCCTCACCTGGAACGTGACAGGATAACTTTCCCACGATTGCTTAATATTCAGAGCCCTAAGCAGGGGGATATTGATCTACAGATGTGATGCATACCCTGCCTTTCTAACAGGCATCTGTAGAGCAAAGAGCGCCCTTTTCTCTCATGCTTTTCCTCAGCGGCTTTGAAGAGAATATTTTTTTTGAGCATCTGTGATCTGATGAGCTTTATAACTACAGAGAAAACCACCTTTCAGACTAATATTTAGCTGAGTTTCATGTTTATCTATGGCTAATTATCCTCACATGGGAAAGTAGTGCAACTTCTTGGGGCTAGCTTAAGTTAGCCAGCTTTGCAAAAAAAAAAAAGTCCAAACCTCACACAGCATGCAGTGTTTTATACTATGTCCTCACGCTATTAGACACTCAGAGATGCTGGACAGGAGCCAGTTTGTTACAAGAACACACACACAAATACGTTTGCGAGTCTGTGCTTGAGCACAGCTGACAAGCTGCGAGGAGAAAAACAGCCCTCCATTTGTGATAACAGCTCTTTCACTGTCAGCACAAACAATCTGCAGACCATACTTCCCATAACCAGGACTAGTGTTCACATTTGCCATATTCATGCAGAAACAAAAAAATGCTTCCAGAGCACAGAGTGCAAAAACAAATCTTTAGCTGAGTTTAAATAAATCATCTCCCTATAATGGGTGGGTCAAAAAAAAACACAGTCAGCAAACATGGCTGCCAGCCTACTGCACAGCGAAAGTCATTTCATCCCACTGCTCAGGTTTGGAAACATTTAGAGGAGGGTGGAATTTAGTGATAATGAGGTGAAAGTCAGGAGGCCCTGCAAAGCTTGACTACAATTCATGAGCAATGGGTCAATAGTTCATTTTTTTTCTTAAAGAATACATAAAGGTCATAAGATGGTGAATCTTATTTTCAGAATTTGTCTGGAATCTGGCCTAATTTATGGTAATGCTATATGCGATTGAATAGTGTTTACTTTGAGGGCAAAACCCAAGTTAATTTGATTATAATAAAGTTTCCATATTTGTCTCTTTCACCCTTCACATAACTCCTCTGCACATTAAAATTGATCTGTTTGGACAGCTGGCTGGGATTCAAAGTAGCTGCTTGAGATGGAATGGGATCTTTTTGCTGTTTGCTGTTGTCATCCTGACACCGTTTCACTTCACATGCTTCTTTTTATTATTATTATTATTATTATTATTATTATTATTATTATATTTTTTTGTGCCAAAATTGGTAGACAAGTGATACATAGAGAGAAGATCCATTGAATTTTAGACTGAAGCTATCCAGCACAGCACAAACACAGAGAATGTTGTCATGGACAGTTTCAGGATCTCCGCCAGCTAAAATAGATCAGAAAGTCACAGCAGCAATAGATGTAACAACTTCAGATCTGACTGCAATAAAAGAAAAAGTAAAGACTTGGAGGCTAGGGGCTCAGGCAAGCCTCAAAGACTTTGTGTTTTTAATGACAGAATGTGCTCCGTCATTGAGAAGACTGATTAAAAGCCCTTTGTGTCACAGTCTGGGCGGCAGTAGCATATGGCCGAAGGGCTTAAACGTAGAGAGAAGACATCTGCAGCACCAAATCACTGGGACAGAAGCAAGGAAATGAAATCTCTGAGATTAAAGGGAATCTGCCTCGTTTCCCCTCCAGAGAAATGCCTCATTTGTGAATACCACTAGTTTTTAGTTTTCAATTGCGACACAGTGGAAAGATGGGTTATTTCAAGCTGATTAAATATCATTTAAAGGACACTGTGTGTTGCCCCATTCACATTGGACCCACTAACATCTGGCTTTGCAGGACAGCCAGATTCAGAAACTCTCTCTTTCGCTCGGCCATAAGACTCTTTAACAGTTAACAGTGGACAGTCTGTAACATTGGACTGTAACATTGCACATACTGACTGTTTACATTGTCAACACCACAGTAACTGTAATATTGTTTACTGGCTGTTTACCTAGTATTCAGTAATTGCACATGTATCTTACCGTCTACCTCATTGCAGTTATTCATTCAATGCTGAATGTTGCACAACAGTTAATGTAGCAACATTCATGTACATAGATTACTCTTTTTGCATGCTCTTCTTAAATTACCTATTTGTGAAATTAGTCTATTCATTTGTGTGGATGGCATTCATTGAACCTATTTCCTTACTGTGCACATGATAATAAATCTCTTAATCTTACAACCTGTATCAAAATTTGACCATGTTGTGCACACACTTTCTGCACAGATGTCCCTGTTAACAGTCTATTTACATGATTCGTCTTTAGCTTTTCAGCATCATTTGGTTTCTTCTTTAACTAAATATGGTTCACTTCTTCAAAATAAGAGCACGTTTGTTTATAGTCTGGATAGCAGCCAGGCCACAGGCTGCAGAGTTTAAAAACTCGGCGTGCTGTTTAAGTTAAACGTATACTTACGAGTGTGTATATCCCAGACATGACATAGACAAACATTTTGGCAATAATTGGTGAATGTTCTTCATCGAATTTACGGTCGAGGAAGAGAGATTTTGATGGGCTATTGCATGAAACTTTAAAATTATTTTATTTTGCATAAGTTTTTGACACAAACACATTGATTTGCATTACCTTTAAATACACATTGAGCTTCAAATGGCCCTATACACAACTGTCACAGCTCCAAATTCTTTACATTGATTTAATTTCAAATACTTATTAGCGGTTGAAATCACATTGTAAAAAGATGTATTTTTTAAGCTGTAAAGCTTCACAGATAATGCAAATGTATTCCTTTGTTGATGACCTGCAACCCCAATCACTGTCCCCCTGGATCTACTACTGATTTTATTTAGTTTAAATTAATAAAAGTATTCCAGAGAGTTCCCCATAGACACAAACCTGCCTCTCTGTTTATATTTCTATTTTCTCCACGTACACGACACAATCTCAGCGCGTTTTCTGTCTTTTTTTAAGACAAGCAATAGTTATTGAAAGAGGATCATTTCTTTTTTTTCATAGCTCATATTCTGGTTCATCAGTACCCAGCGCACAGTATTGTAGAACAACGTGGCACCTGCTCCACAGAGGCTCGTGCGTAATGAAAAATATGCAGCGATTGAGCATCAAGGTCATTGTGGCAGGAGGATTTCTCAAGAGGACTGAAAAGTCATCTATGGCGTTCGCAAATAAGGCCAGGTGGCTGATGAACTCCAGGAATAGTTTGACAAACCCTATCACCGGTGACAAATTAAAGTGTCAGCGGTCAGCCCGACGTGGCATCACATTTCCTGTGTTGTTCTGTGATAAGTGCCGCTGCCGAGCCAGCAGCACAACAGCCCAAGAAGGCTTTGAGGACAGAGGTACAGTAACAGGAGACTCAGGCAGAGGCTTGTCTGGGCATATTGATTGGACCAGACGTCCAGACGACTGTTACAGCTCCTGACGCAGGCGGGTGAGCTGGACTGGCGGCTCCCTCTTTCTTCTTCTTCTTCTTCTTCTTACTCGTGCGGCTGAAAGGAACCGTTTTGAAAATGGGACATGACATGCTGTCAGCACCAGCGGATAAAGCAATATGTTTCCTGGGTAGATATATCTGTTTTGTTTTTTTTTTTGTTTTTTTAAGATGCCAAGAATCCTTTCTGAGAAACGGGCAGCTTAAGAATCCATTTTCACACAGTGCTTATTTTACACAGCACGTGACATTGTCTAGAAGCTTTGTGTCACAAATCTCTCAGCAGCCACAGTTCACAGGAGAACAGCACCAGTAATGGCTAACTGCAAAAAAACTTAGCAAAGCTTGAATGGATTGTTGTGATATTGCTGCCAGTATAGCAACAGCTACAATGGTATGCTTCATCAAAGCCTGATGAGTCTGGTAAGGTAATGAAATGTGTAAATACCCTCAACCATCTAGGTCATCTAAAGGTGTTTATCATTCCAGAGGATCCTGCACCTCAATAGAAACACAAGTGGTCAATCCTATTAACACTTGTGCTGTATTCCTTCCTGCAGTGGAAAAAAAACACCTTACATCAAGTCGTTGACCTCTTACAGTGATCATCTGTCCTTTTCACCTGCATCCGAATAGGAGTTAAGCTGCTGGGAGATTGCACTGTAAGATGGTGTCTAAGCCCACTATGTATGTTTATGGATAATAGTTCCAGTTTAAATTGAAAGAAGTTAGAGCCACCAATTGGAACCATTGGTCATTATATACTTAACCAAGATAGCAGCAGTTTGAGTGAACCATGAAGGACCGTCAGTGCTGAAAATAATTTCACACTGACCTAATGAAAGCTGTAGCTGTGTCATTCATTTTCTCTTAAAACAGCATATACACAATTAATGGTGGTTTTGTAAATCTTGTGGCAAAATATGTTCTTTGCGTACTAATAATAATAGATAGAATTCCATATTTGCATAGACAGCAGTTGTTGCCCTGTTTGCTGTTTACATAAACACAAAGTTCAGATGTAATAATTAAGTAAAGGTCATTTCCTAGTCAGAAACACTGGAAGTATGATAGATAGTGGGACTTCTAAATCATGCAATTATCATAACTAGCTGTTGCATAAGTTCAGAAGACCTCTGGCTGCGGCTGCCAAAGGGCGCAATACATCATCTAAAATGCCTCTATGTATACAGGCGTTCCAACAGAAGCACACACACGCTCTCGTACACAGACACATTCAGCCTCTTGTCAACGTGGCCACAAGAGTAATGGCCCCAGGTCTGCTCCTGAACACAGACTAATGAGAATCTCAAATCCGACAAGCAGAGTGCATTTATCACGCACTAGCACTTAATGACACCACCACCCAGGCTCAACAGCACGCTCACGCCAGTGTCTAGCCCCCTTTATGGATGGCACCGCTTGTCCCCTTGCTTTTTCTATTATTATTATTATTATTATTATTATAGCTGCCTGGTCAACCCTAGAGGAAGGATGAAGAGAGGAGGAGGAGGAGGAAAAAGTAGGATGATACTTGTTTCTTTATATCTTCTTGTCCATCTTTTTCTCCTCCCTGCATGTATTCATCATTTATTTTATTATTATTTTTTTTATATTAGTGTCTGTTTCACTCATAGCTCTTAAAGCTTAAAGTGCAGACGAGTGGAACACTTTGGCTGCGAAATAGTGAAGCAGTCGACACATGAATACTACATATGCGCTTTGATCTACCACTAAGTGCAGTTTTTATTTGTGGGTGACATGGAGCTTTGCACAAGGACTCTTGACTGGAGAAACTTTAAAGAACTGTCTGTCAAGGTAGCACCGTTATTCAAATGATTAGACGTGGCAGTGGATATTATGCACTTATTGCATACAGAGTTTGAACATTCAAGAAGTTCATTGTGTAGCTGTGATGAAGGAATGAATACCAAATATAAAGCCTGAACAAACCACAGTGTCCAGTACATTGATCTTTATGTTGGGCGGAGGGGAAGCATGATTTGAGCCTTTAATTAGATGGACTTCTAGCAGACTCTGCTCCCACTAATGACTGTTGGGGATTTAGACAAAGATAAGAGCTTATCCTCCTTAAGTGCTGGAAAGGCTACATTATCTCAGCTGAAATCGGGGCCACGCTTCGACACACAACTCAGACACAGTAGACACTGCTGCTGAGGGGGTGAAGGCGCCATGATGATGTCAGGAGGACAGTGGGACACAGTGATTTATGCCTCAGACACTGCCTCAGGAATTTGGCAACAGGGTCTGGATATCAATTTATTCCAGAGAGATCCATCTAGCAATCACTTGTTGATTGATCGATAGAAAGAAAAGTGGAACATCTACAAGGCTAATGAGCAACACAGTGGAATTGGCCATTTCATAACCAGTCATGTATTAACTCAAACTACCTTAGCCTCAATTAATTTGAAATATACTTAATTGTTTTCTTTCTCGTATAATTCCCT
>JAVQJX010175773.1:0-16248 GCA_036025115.1 Ambassis agassizii
AATAATAATAATAATAATAATAATAATAATAATAATAATAATAATAATTGCATGCTTTAGACAGATCAACCCACTAAACGTTGGATGAAATTATCACTGATCACAACAAGACTCAATATTGAGTCCAATATTTGTGAAAAAGCAGTTCATATTTTTCTTTTCCCAGACCTGGATTTGTTTTGAAGCAAGAGATACTGAGTATGTTGTTAAGCATTAGAGAAAGATTTCACGTCTTGTTAAGGGTGGTGAGATGTCACAAATTTGTGTTTGAAACTGAGCATGTGCAAAAAAGAAACTGGTTTGTATGTCATTTCCCTTGGCACTGTAGCCATCAATGACCCCAAACAACACCTAAACTCACCATTGCAAAAACAAAACAAACAAAAAAACCCCCTCCTCATTATAATAATATTACACATCCCCTTTGTATAGATGCAAAGTGCAAAAACTGAATTGGTATCCTAAAGCTCATAAACATAACAGACAAAAAATCAATAGAAATACAGAGAATGATATCAGTGTAGGAGCCTAAAAAAGCATGCCGGCAACCTCTGAATATCCAACAAGTAGATAAAACAAGTCACATGATATTCTTTTTTTCCCCTAGGACATGTCTTTGAAGCTAACATAAATGAGTCAAGCTAGTAAGATGCTACCTCTTTCTTGCCTATAGCTGGAAGTATTGTACTGGACTGTAACATAAAACCATAAAGAGAGGAGAAAAAAGAAGCAAACAACCATCAACACAACTCTTTTACACCAAAAAGCCTCTTGGGACATTATTTACAAATGACGCTATCATGCTTTTGTAAGGGGTTCATTTAAAAGCTATCATTACACAAATACAACAAGAAGATTTTCTTTTTTTTCTCAATACTATTGTTTCTGCAGGCAAAGTCACAAATAAGAGTTTGAATGGATTCTTTGGAGATGGACAAAAACACAAAATGGGGAGAAGTTAGAAAGGAAAAGATGGAAGGGCTTATGAAAAAAAAGAACAACTGGAGTTTAGTTATAAAGCAAACTCCATGTTCTAGAGCGTCATCCTGTTCTTCCAAAGAAGGAAAAGTCAAAGGACACAACATTAAAGTGTATTTAGAGTCAATTAATTTTACAGATGGAGATAGAAATGTTTTGCAGTGACTTACAGAGGACGGGCCAGAGCCACACAAGCATTTGGCTTGTATTTGACAGCCTTGAGCTGGGGTTAAAAGCTAATTTGAGGAGGAATAGGGATGAGGAATGAAGGCAGGAGTGGGCAGACCGACAGGAGGGTAGAGTTGCAAGTCATTATTTAGTCTATTATCGTCGAGAAGGGCATGTTTTTATGGAGGTTGGGATTCTGAGAGTGTCTGTTACGGCTGCGCACAGAGTTGAACATCATGTTGCAACCAGGGATTTTGCACTTGTGCATTTCGCGCAGATGCACAGTCTTGTAATGCACACGCAGTGTCCCTTTGTTGCTGTACATTTTGTGACAGATGTTACACAGGATTCCACTGCTGCTTCCATTACTGCCTCCAGTGGATGAAAGGAGGAATGGTGAGGAGGAAAGGTCTAAGCCTTCTCCTCGTTCTTCGATTAATTCTCCAGTCTCATCTTGATCTCCCCTTTCAGCCCGCCCCTCAGCACGGTGGGAGTAGTCCTCTCCCTCACTGTTGCCCTCCTCCTCATCCTCTCCCTCCTCCTCCAGGTCATCCAATAGGATACCCTCGTCGCTACCTTCATCTGACTCATGTGAGGAGTGAACACTGCTGCTAGATTGAACACTGGATGTGGTGCTCAGGTCCAACACATTGTAGTCGTCTGGCTGGCTGCGGGAGAAGCCATTGGCGTGGTAGTTTTTAAGGTTGTGGTTGACAAAATGGTGGTGATACTCATTGCTCATGGGGGAATGGGCATTGTGGTTTAGGCCAGTAGGGCCGAGGCTTGCTCCTCCGATGCCCATCCCAGCCATAGGGTCCAAGCCCATGTGGTGCCCAGCATAGATCTTGGCCAGTAACTCTGCTCGCAGGTCCTTGGGCAGTGGCGTGAGTTGGGGGTCCAGGACAATGTCGTCCAGCTCTTTGGTCAGCAGTTTGCGGTGCAGGTTGATGTTGGAGCTGTGCCTAAAGTGGAGAGACAGTCACAGTTGTAAATCAAAATGCTTTGTGAAAAATATTGATTACCTCTCAGATATCCACAATGTTGTGTGTTGGTTAAAACAACTCATCTTACTTCTGTGAATAGGTACCATGATTTAAAGTTTCAATATCTACAAACTGTTATATGTGTCCTATAAGTCCAGAAACACTCACACACAGAGAAGTCCACCCTGCACTCTCCAGAATAAGTGCACTAACATAGCAAAGAGAGAGAGAGCATCCTGCTAGTGTTTACCACTGTCAGCATGTCTGCACTGCACAGCCCTCAAATCCAATAGACTCTGACTCAATTAAATACTCCACCATATTGAATGGGAGTTTATCAATTGATTCGAGCTGTGGTAATGTGATAATCGAGGGGAACTGGATAGCATATTAGCACTAGGCCCTGACAGCATTATCGCATTCGTTCCCTATTGGAGGTGGCTTAATCGAGCACCTCAATGAACATGTCTTTATGTAGCCCTGGATTTTAATTAAGATGGGCGTTTTTCCCAAACACAATGCAAACTGTATCACACAATGTGCTACAGCTGATGAAAGAAACTAAGTAACAAGTGCCATGCTTAAGCCAGGATACAATTAGCAAGGGTTTCAGTTAGCACACAAAGCCATGCTAAAAGATGCAAAGTGAAATGGGCTTGGAAATCAAATTCAATGGCTTTTTTTCCACCCAAGTCTTAACAGTTGCCAAGTAAGTCTAAGCAAAAGGAGACCCACGGTACACGACACAATAAAACTGACACAGAAAGGAAGGTGTCAGCGGTGACAAACACAAAAGGCCTGCTCGCCTAATTATCAGGTCAGCACTTAAATCAAATGATATGCAAAACACTCAGTGCCTTTTAATGTGAAGGGTTTCCATGCAGGGAGGGCACATGTGTGAAAGAAAAATTAAAAATAAAGAAAAGGAAAAAAAAAGGTCATCCTTAGCAGGACGGGCAAAAATGGAGTCACAATGGATAGTAGAGCTTACCAGCAGTGGCAGGGTTGATGCAGTCAAAAAGGGTCCCTTTCCTTTAATTATTTACTTCCCTATCCGACATTGTCCTGCAAGAGGTAAAAATACATTCATTTGAGGGACCCTTTTCTGTGAACCAAGCAACCAGGAGCCCATCCACT
Organism: Ambassis agassizii; assembly: GCA_036025115.1. NCBI lineage: Eukaryota > Metazoa > Chordata > Actinopteri > Ambassidae > Ambassis > Ambassis agassizii. The sequence goes on from JAVQJX010175773.1 coordinate 3,267, forward strand.
CGAGCATCGTCAGCATTGTGGAGAGAGAGAGAGCGTGGCAAATCGATTGGCTGTGGCTGTCACTGCAAGTGTGTGTTTGTGCGTGCTTGTGTCTGTTTGTGTGTGTGAAAAACAGAAAATATACTACATCAGTGTTGTGAAACTTCCATCAAAAAGACTATATAAATCCTTTGTTCTTTTTTTATCCTTTGATAGTACAGTTGCACCCATATGGCCTTAACTTATGGATAAAATATGTCGTGATTCGGAGTCTGTGGTGCTGTGTCAAATACATGTGTGGACTGTTAGCTCTAGGAGACGAGTGGGGTTTGAGACAGTCTCAAACATGCAATTGTCAGTGATCAGTTTCTTGCTTGAGATTTGAAGAGGGAGGGCCACAGGTTTTTTTGTTTGTTTTGTTTTTGTTTTGTTTTTTAGATAAGCCAACAAAATGCTGCTGTTGATGCTCAGGTAGGCAGGTCCTCTGCAACATGTCTCCATCTCTATAACAACACCTTCTCACTGCTAATAAGCTCTAATTTAACCATGGCTATCTAGTCAAACATGCTAAACATCATGCAGTAAGTAGTTTGCAGAATAGAAAGTTATACCACTACAATCTATTGAAAATATTTTTACAGAATTATGCTGATCAAATAAACTGAAGAAGAGAAAGTACACTTATTATTTGTAATATTCAGAAATTAAAGAGGAGAGAACTGAAGAGGAGATAAGGAGTCCACTTGAACCTTCTTTGTTTGCAGTGCCTCTTTGCCCTAAATAATCAAAATAAGTCCGCACAATCCACTCACTGTCAACGCCCTTGCTCTTTCATTTATCAGATTTAGACTTTCTGCCCCACTCCCCTCCATCCCTTCACCTCCATCACTCCTCTTTGTTAATCCTCTCGCTTTCCTCCCCCCAAACTAAACTCCTCACTCCCCCCTTTCCTCCATCTCTACCTCCCTGTTGGCCAGTAATGTGGCTGGCAAACCAATTTGACAGTCTCATCTTCGCCCAAAAGATGGGGGAGGCCTCCAGAGGGCCCATTTTTGACTGTGCAGAGGAGGCAGAGCGAGAGCGTGCTTGTCCCAATCGGCGTTAATCATCTTTAGGTTCATGTGATGGCCCTTGCCCTTTTCTTGTGTCAGCGTGTTTGTGTGTGTGTGTGTGTGTGTGTTGTCTAAACGACTCATAATGTGCAAATGAGATGGAAGGCTGAGTGGTATTAAACTGACACCGCCGGTCCTTTGTCTTTCCTGTCATTTGGGTGTGTGTTATGAGGTTTTGGGTGTAAGTGGGAGGACAAGAGTTTTCATAACATTTATCACTCTCTGCCACCGCTACATCTCCTTTGCATTGTTTCAGGCTCTGTGAGTAGCTTTGAACAAATAGGTGAATACAAATGAAATATACATTTATTATCACTTAAACAATAAAAATTCAAAAATACTTGTTACACTATTGTTATGTAGATGACATCCTGCTTTTATGTGAGTCTATATGTTATTCATCTAAGAATAAAACAGCCTCCTCTATTCTCCTCAAAATGAATCACAATTATGCTGTCAGTGATGAACCAAAGGGATGTAACATCTCAAGTTTCTTTTATTCAGCACATATTTTAAACTGAGGTTGAGTGGCTTTTGTTAACATATTCTGTCTATGAGCAGCATGCCCTTTGTTTATAAGAGACAAACAGAGAGCTGATTGTGGAGCAGAGGAGCCAGGCCCACATGCCGTGAAGGGACCGAGGGAAAAGGAGGGAGACAGAGAGAGGAAGGAGAGGGGAGGAAAGAGACTCTCCAACATAATTAACCTTCACTCTCTCCGTTTGCAGTGGCCCATGCAGGGACCACGGGGCTGCGCACGGCTGCTCCATGGGAATGTGGGAGAGGGAGGACACCTGCTTGCTGTGGCGACACAGAAGGAGCAGGTTATAATGTTAGTGTTAAAAGTAGGATAGGCTGACAAAAAATAAATAAGTAAGACAAGACGTGTCACCAGTTAAACTATAATGATGAAGAAGGCTAATAATGGTGATGATTACTGGTACGCATCTCTCCAGCAGTTAATCATGCAGCTCCTTCAAGCACTTGTGCCGATGTTGCTCACTCCCCACAATAAATATGCAATCATTTACCTCTGTGCAGCAGGCAGCCAGGAGGCTTGGGGAAAACACCCCACTGTAACGCACACACTTATCTTGCTCTCTGTTTTACACTCAAAAACACACGCATTACATGCTTGCTCAAGGGCACATTAAATTATCCTCTTCTGTATGTAAGTATGTACAGTAGAGAGAAGCTGTTTGCTCTACAGCGGCGGTACGCTCTCCTCTGCGGTGTGTCTGCGTCATCAGCCCTAGGTATTTTTTTCTCTGTAGATCAAATGACCTCTCCACTGTTGTCTTCTTTACTTTGATATGCAAGCTTTTGATGCTTGTGTCTGATGGTGTGTTTGCGTGCCTTTTGCTTTTGATTTGATTATTAATCGGCTGTAAAAGCAACAATAAATAACCAATGATTTTTTTTTGTCCTTATTAAAAAGTCACAGTGGTTATTGTTTTAATGATGCTTCTTTATGTTTTTAAAGATTATTACTTTGTGTTAAGGTATTGTTTTATCAATTTGTTGTGTCTGCGGGGAACCACTGGAAAGAGCTGCTTATTAATTGTTTCTGCCAAAAGTCGACACAAAAATCTAATTAGGAGAAAGAATCTAGTTTGACTTATCAAATTTACAACTAATCAACATTTGAAACATTATTTTGTCCAAATAAATTTGTACTTGCAGTTTCTTAATCTTATCAGGGCAAATGCTCTGATGAAAACAACTAAATTATGTTCCCAGTTTATTGCTACCATTACACTCTAACATACATTATGCCATTAGAGGATTATCCAGGGACAGATTTGATGAGAGCATGGCTTGTGTATTGACTCGTCCCAAAGCTCCAGGATTTCTCCAGCTACACACTGCTCTTCTTTCTGTTGTTTTGCTCCTGTTTGAACCTGTGACGGGGTAATATGTTCCATATACTAAGGAATTTGAAAGGAGTTTGAATGACGTTTATATGGCAGTGTTTCTCATCATTAGAGTTATGCATGTGCACACATCCAAGCTGACACAGGAAGAGAGCGAGCAGAGGAAGGCTTCATGTTGAGTTGTTCCCTTTTGTCTGTGCAATTTGGCCTTATACTTGAACTGTTTGTTAACATATGTCTATTTGTTAATATTTGCTTTCCGCTTAATTGTCCCCGTTTTTCCATCTATGATTTCATCAGTGTTGTTAGCTTATTTGTGGTGGTACAAATGTTTTCTCTGAGCCATTATAGGATTAAAAGTCATATCATGGAAGGATTAAATCAGGTGATAACAAAAAAAAAAAAAATGTCAGGCCAGCTGAGGGATTTTGAACTTTCTGATTCACAGAATTCATTTTATCTCAATTTTAAAAAAAAATCTGAGCAATATCTGCACATCTTATTAACACTTAATAAGTGAGTAAATACTATTTTCACTTTTCAAATCAGCCTGTAAAATCCTGTTCTCATTACTCATTTCATTGTAAATATTAGTCATCTCTCTTTGTGTGTGTGTGTGTGTGTGTGTGTGTGTGTAGACTGCAGACTGTCCTTGTCAGAAGAATAGAATTAACACCCTCACTTGTGGCAGTACACCACGCTGAGGCAATACATGCTATAATAACACACATCTTTCTGCTGTCGGCACAGCTGTGTCAGGTGAGCAGCAGGATTGCACCTTCACAGACGCTAGCATGTCTCTTGGTCTGCTCCCCCTGTTCCTTTCTCACATCCATTCTAATGGACCCCCAGTATCACTCTGCTCTATTTACACACTGCTTAATGAACAAACAGTGTCAGGAGCAGATGCCACAGAAACAGCAAATATAATTGAGGTAGAAAACAGAGCAGCACTTTTAAGCAGAGAGGGCAAAGAGAGGAGGGGGTGTGCAAGTAAGACACAACGCTGAAGAAAAATATAAAATTCCCCCAGGAAAGATTTTGCTTTCTAATTACAATAAATTATTATTTAAATTAAGCTGTCACTTGTTACGGATGTTATATGATAAAAAACATTTTTAACATGTATTCTCAGAGCTATTAAATTGGAATGTAAAGCAGATGTTAGGAATGCAATATTTGTTAGATTCCAAGTGCTTCAGGACAAGAAGAAATCAAAAATTATTAGTGTTAGTATGGCTGTGATTATAGATATTACTTTATGTCCAGCTTGTAAATACAAGAATTTGATTCACAATTTACAATGTAAGTCAGTTGTGTCTAATTCCCTTGGAAGCTTGTGCCAGCCCAGGGCATTGGTGATGCCATGTACCAGTAGCAACCTTCTGCTAGTACTGCTACAGTATATATATTCTGTGGATAATGTTGGACTGAATGTGCTAACAAGCCCAGGTGAGCATGGCTAACCTCACCTCTAAATGCGCTAATAAATGCAGTGGTTTGACAAACTGCTGTCTATGTTAATGTATGCGCCTTCATCTCCATGTGACAAGGTGTGGTAGTGAGGGCAGGTAAACAACACACTGCAGCTGGAGGGTTGATGGGTATGGTCTAGTTCTTGTGTGCCTGAGTGTGTGTTTTTCATCGTGACACCCTTCTCTTCTGAACTTTGCCTTGACATGGAGCAGATGTCCCTGGATCCTGCTTTTAGTTTCCAATTAGCTAACAGATGTTAAGTGATAGATAAAATCTGTATGCTTGTGAAATACTGCAGGTAAACCTTATTTTATGGCATGAAAAGAAAAGATGCATTGAACAGAGAAATATGTTTTTATATCGCTTTTAGAAAAAAAACACTAAACCACTGTAAAACATGATTACTTAGACTTAAGTAAACTATAAGTGATAAAATGGAATCAAACCTACCTGTGACTGTTGCAGTTACACTAAATATATATATATATATACACACACACACACATTATAAAGTACTAACCTGTCTCTGCTCCGTCGGGACGGGAAAGCAGCGTTGCAGCCGGCCACAGTGCACACATGCATCTCTTTGAGGTGCACATTCTTGTAGTGCAGTTTCATGCTATAGGAGCTCTTGAAGCTTTTCTTACACACATAACAGATCTTGGGGTCAGGACTTGAACATGGATCTCCCTCTGGTGACTGAGAAGAAGGGAATTTGGGTGGGCTGGCACCATAGCCCATCGAAGAGATGAAGCTTTCATGCAGTGCAGCCATGCTTGCAGCAGCAGCAGCAGCCACTGCCATGCCTCCATTATAGAGGCCATACTGGCTCATGCAGAAGGTGTCGTAGGTTGGATCATTGAGTTCTTCCTTGATCTTGATGGGGGGTTGGTAAGAGGAAGGAGAAGAATGATCTTTTCCTTCCATTTCTTTTCTCAGCTGGGCTTCCTCACTACCATCATTGTCCTTATCCAGACCCCTTCCAATCCTGCTGTGCTTTTGGTGTTCCTCCACATCCATTAGTTCATCCCGGTAGAACATCTTGGAATCTGAGGTTTCAGACTCATTTTCAAAGTCTCTTTCATGGTCCTGATCCTCAGAAGTAAAACTGTCCATGCAGCGTAACTCAGAAGCTCCACCTCTGCTGTCACTGCCAGTGCCTTCCCGGCATTCATCTTCACTTTGCCTCATCATTCCTCTCAGAGCTAAGCCAGGGCTCATTTCATCCTGGGAAGGGGATTGCTGCCCACTGCCCCCACTGTGGTTTCCAGTGCCACTATTGTTGTTGCTGTTACAATTTCCATTAATTTTTACATTGTTGTGAAGCAGAGATGACTGATGATGGTGGTGATTATGATGAATATTATCATCATCATCCTCATCTTTGTCCTCATATTCATCTGCCACATCAATCACCTCCTTCTCAATCTTAACTGGCATGCTAGATTTACGAGGTTTCTTTTTGGGAGTGGGGTCACTGCTGCCACTGTTGAGTTCCTGATTGGCACTAGGAGTGGGTAAGCGGTTGGACATTGGTCCTGCTTCTGACACATGGATATTGTTATTGTGTGAAGCCGCAGCTGCAGCAGCCAGGATCTGCTGTTGCTGGTCCATCAAGGTGGTGCTGTTAGTGTTTGTAGGCATGATAGGGCTAGTGGGCAGTGACACTGGTGGACTGACAAGGTCTGCCGGGGACAGTAGTGTTCGGTAGAAGGGTGGCACTGGCTGGACTGGCTGAACAGACTTCAGGGAGGGGAACACCAGTGGACTTTGCAGGGGTGACTGAAGCATCGGATCAACTGGTGGAGTAGTGAAGCCCAGTGGTGGCCTTCCAGGACTGGTGAGTGTGAAACCACCATTCTTGGTACTTGAGATAACAGGCGTACCACTGGTTGAGTTGGCACGGATGAGGTCCTTATCACGGTTATTGCGCAGCATGGGCATGTGCAACCGTGGGTTGGGATTGGCACTGTGACGGTTGCGGCTGCGTAGTGAGCTGAAGACCATATTGCAGCCCTCAATGGTGCACCGATGTTTAATTTTTAAGTGCACAGCATTATAATGTATCTTAAGTGTGCCTTTATCATAAAATGTTTTCCCACAAGCATTGCAGCACACCCGACCCTTGCGCGAGGTGGATCCCATGCGGCGCATGCGATGCATCTTGGAGGAAAAGGAAGGATGCGTGATGGTTTTAGACTGTTCATCTTTGACAAAGTGGTGATGGACTTGATGGTCACTCAAGCTGTTGGGTTGCTGAGATTGATTTTGGGACTGCTGCTGGCCCTGCTGCTGTTGCTGCTGAAGCTGTGTCTGCTGCTGTTGAGCTTGCTGGGTGGAAGGGGTTGGTGAAATGGGTGATGCCCTGTTGCTGGGTTCTGTCTTGGGTTCAGTGTTGTTAAGGGTTCCCATTGCTCCACGACTAGGGCTCTGACCGGTGCGGAAGGGTGATAGGGACACTTCTGATTCACTGCTTTCCACCTGTTCTCCTTGGTTTGGCAGGCTGGGCTCTCGGAGCCTGAGAGCAGACTGCTCCATTGGGAGCCCATTAGGGGGCAAGCCAAGCATGGGAGCAGAGACTGGGTTGATGTACTGGAAGGGCAAGAGGAAGGCTAAGCTGTTGGGGATGTTCTCAAAATGGTGAATGCTGGATGGGCTACTGTTTTCCAGATGTGTCAGGAGCCCTGGGCTGCGGGTTCTGTTGTTACTTTCAATGAATGTCCTAATTCCGGAGTCTGTCTTGGAAGAAGGAACTGTAACTGCCTGACCTTCCTTCTCCTGAATGGCCATCAGCTCCACAATGGACTTGGTCTCACCAAAGCGCAGGAACTGCTGCAGGGTTATGATCTCCTCTTCTCGGGACATTATGGTCCAACGGTCCAACACCTTGCCTGCAGCATCCTACAGGTCCCAGAAGACACAAAAGAGAAGACAAAAACACAAACCTTTATTGATCTTGCATAATTAGTAGTTAGAGAAGAAGACAGAGCAAGGGTTGGTTTGGAAGGGCAAGCTTTTCTGCTCATGAAATGCAGATGCCTCTGGAGCGACAAATAAATACTTTGTCGAAATTAAATTCCATTGTACCTCTTTTCCAGCCATTCATTCTTTTCACATACGCACCAGTCATACAAATGTAACCATTATTCATGTAAGTAGTATCATTTATTTGAGTGTCAAGCAAACAAATCAAAACCCTTGAGGTAGAGCTAGTGGCAGGTCTCTGTGACTTCAATCATTGTGGGGGTGTTAATCCTGACAGAAAGCTTTTTAGAAGATGTGAACTCTTCAAGGGACTCCCTCTGTACATAAACGAAACAAAGGGTTATTTACAAAACACTGTGAGCTAGAGAAAAATTGCTAACAGAAATAATAGAATAATTAATATAAGCCAGTAATCATACACTGATTGGCATGTTCTCCAAGGCATTAATCCTTGAGGTAGAACATTATGAAGGGACTGGCTATGTATGTACTCAATGGCTTTGGAAATTCAAATAGAAAAATGTATGTTTACAAAAGGTTGTGTTTCTAGTTCCTGTGTGTTTGGGGACTGGAATGATGAGAAACATGTTTCCATCTTAAGATACCAGAACTACTCTGCGGGGAGTTGGGCATTATTCCAAATAGAGCACTTTACTTGGCTTGTGTTTTTCGGAGATGTGCTATTAGCGGCTGAAAAATAAGAAAGTCAGACTCCATGTAAATGTGCACATTGTGCAAACATCAAGCGATGGCAGGGGATTTTGGGAAAAGTCTTGGCAAATCCACCAAATTGACGGTGGTTTAGCCACTGTGGTTGAAGCAATGAACTCTTGACATTTGTCCTCTTGTATGAACCCTGCTTCATAAAAGTCTTGACAGTGATTGCTGTCACTATGTTATCATATAATATATATCAGTATTTGTGTAAACAAGAAATCAACCCGAGAGGAAGTGTAAATACTTCAGTTCACACACAGGATCCTTGGGGGAACACTTGCCAAGTGACTTCAAGGGAGTAACACAAGCTATGACAATTAGTCACAGTGAAATGGTACCATTTCTTATGTGCTCCTAGCTACTGGCATCTATAAAAGATAAATGGCAACTCTGGTGAGTAAAAAGCTGTAAAAACCAACATCACAAAGCACAAAGGGCCTGTAAGGAGAAAACAGAAGATAAATGTTTAAAGAGAGACAGCAAAAGGAGAGAGAGTACGGGAGAGACACAGAGGAAGAAGAGCAGCAACACAGAGAAAATAAAAGTGTGAGTGGTTTCATATCATGCCCTCAGATATACTCGAGAAATAGATTCTTCTGAGACGAAACATCAATAGTCACTGGGGTATTTGTTGTTAAATATACATTAAAAAACATTTTACACTTTCATTCTGTGCGCGCTCTGGAGTTTTAGCCTGGAGGTATGACTTTAAATTCTAGCCTGGACACTATTATTTCATACTGCGCGGCCATCTGGGCATTAGTACTTTCATTTGATTTAATTGAAGCAAAAAATGAAAAAAGTGAATTAGAAAGTGAATGTTTAAATAGTTCCACAACCAGAATATTTCTTAAGAAATTGTAGTTCTAAGAAGTGCAAGTATCTTTTTGCAATTTCTAGTGACCAAAAAAGATGAATTTGTAAATTTAAAGACACTAAGGTAGTGCAGACTGACTGGGGGCGTGAAGATTCTGCAGTTTCACTGCTTTATTCCTAGGAATATTTTTTTTGCATGCACTAAAATGAAGAGAGATTACAACTTGCATAACTGGTTGACTATACTTAATTGAGTTGAATTTAATTTAATATATCTCAGTTATATATCTCAATATATCTCACTTTCCTGATTCTCTAACTTCAGTGTTTAAGTTTATTTATTAACTCCTGATAAAGTAATTTATTCTAGTGAATATGCCTAAAATATAAATGAATGGTTTGAAGATTAAATTAACCAATCTTCTCTTAGGGTTGAGGATTTTTTTCATCCCCTGCTTGTCCAACCTATGCCTTCACTTCCCCACTCATGAAGTCAAACAAAAGCCAAAACGCAATGACATGGGCCAAACTGCAACCCATTAGGGCCAGCCAGCTCTCAGAACAGGTCAGCAGTTCTGCTATGCACTGGACCCTGTCTGAGAGAAGGCTATCCAAGCACTCTTTGTTTACTGGTCAATTGAGTTCTGGAGGCCAGTCAACAAGTGTTTGGGTTGGGGTCAGGCTCAGAACAGGGAGTCAACACAAATTCAAGTGTAGAAGAAAAGGAAGTGAGGGGACAAAAGTGATTGTAGTTCAGTCCATGTGGAAACTACTAATGTTTATTTAGCAAAGGAGCTGTTCAGTACTTTTTTTTTTCTTACACAGCTGACCATTTATAACTATTATGATTTGAAAATAGAACTTCATAGTAGCAATGTCAAATTACACATAGATAATACATACAATAAGAAATACTCATGGGATAAAAAAAAAAGATTTGCCTGTGTTTTAATAAATGAGTAGTTGTAGTGACGCAAAGCTGCCCTGTAGTCCTTTCTACAGTCAGTTGCACAACTCCACTCCCCTGCATTAGCCTTGTGATGCTGAGAGAGAAACAAATATGCCATTAGAAGCACTTTTACAAGTAGGCACTCATCTTCCAATTAGCTTAATGTGGCCCTCTTCCCCCTATATTTTCCAGGCCTGCCCCACCTCTTCTTGTACACTCCCTTCAGTAAAATCTCATTAATCCACCCTCCCCCATCTCCCCTAGTGCTATGACATATTAGTCTGTCATTATGCATCCCAGAGTCCTTTAAACAATGCAGCTAAACCTCTGTTTGCCAGGTTAATGACTATTAGCCAATAATTACAACAGAGAGACGATGGGGTACCCACTCTATCTGGTGGACAGCTTCTGCTGTTAGTTTACTTTATCTGCCTGCCTCTTTGTCTCACAGAATTAATCTAGCAACGGTTGTATTTATTCATCTCTTTGCTTCTGCAATGCATTCTTAATTCATGGCTTTCTCGTAATACAGCTGTGCTAGATGTTGTGTAGTGGGTGTGTAGTTGGGGTATCCACCTAGCAGATTGCTGACAATGAGGATGAGAAAATGATGGCCTTGTCATGGGCCGGGGTGCCACTGTCAGTTAAAACAAATCAGGCAATTATACAATAAGCAGGTTATGTGCTGGGCTGTGTTAAGAGCCGGGGTGTACAGCAATGTTAGATCGGACAGTGTTCATTAGGGATTAGCAGCTTAACAAGTATATGCTTTTCACTAATCATCACCTATCACACTCAATGACTGAGTGTTTTGGGCAAGTGGGAGAGAGAGATATGCTATGATCACAGGGCGAAAAATGCACAAAAAATTATCTGTGCTTCTACACTGCAATTCAAATGCTGGTTCAGTCTTAAGAGCATTTTGTGTTATCTGGGCCCGATGATGACTGCATTGGTTCCATGTGAATCTGATCTGTAGATACACAGTTCACTTGCAATAGGAAGGATTAGTTCTCACAATGGCAAAGTGAACCATGGGAACCACATTGATTCACCAATCACCTTGCAGTGAATGCGATCTCCCCTAGGCCTCGAGGGAACCCCCATTGATCTCCAGTCCTGCTTTCAGATCCTGTTCCTTAAAAAAACTGCTCTATTCCTGTGTTCGCCACTTCAAGGGAGGTTAAGCAGAAGTTCCTTGTGATCTGAGAAGGTCTTGAACCTTGATGCTACTTTTTTCATATTCTGTTTCTCTCCCCACCCCATATTGAGCTTTATGAATAATGCAGAGGATCTAGTGGCGAGGGGTGCCATGGGGGATGGGTTCATGCAAAGCTTACTGCCTGGAGCCATCACATCAGAGGGCAGGAGCCCTCATGACATAGGCTGCTCCCTCATTGGTTCCCCAGTGGCAGGTCGAAGGTCACCAACACCAGCTCTACTTCTTCCCCTGTGATGGACCACAGAGAAATCAGTTGCTGACGTGGGTGGAGAGCATTTGTAAGCATCATAGGGACTGAAATTTACACTGTGTGATCTTAGTAAACTCCTCTTTTATGCTCTTTACATCAGAAGAATTTCCCCTGGACCTGACCTTAGAGCAACTTAGATCTTTCTAAACTGCATAAACATTAATATGTACCTTTACAGCAAGTAACACTCTACATAGACACTGAAGATAATTGTTAAAGGATGACAGTGACAAGTAAAATACTCCTTTAACAGACCAGACCCTCTGCACCTCCCTATATCCCTGATGAGAACTTGGAACAGAACCATTCAACTGAATTGCTATAGTATCATTTAATTACAAACCATGCAAAATGGCTCTGATTTGGTCAATATTATGCTCATCAGTGCCAAAGGGGACCATTCACTGGACTCTGGTGTGAGTAAAAGGGATAAGGCCACAGGGCTTATTTTGCTCTTTCAGACACACTGATCAACCAACAACATACCCAGCGTTCACCTCTCAACCTGATTTAACTCACAGTTTTGGTTAAAAATTCATGACTCTGTTAGTTGTTGCTAAGGGCACACTAATCGACTGGAGTGAGATTTATAGTGCAGTTGCAGACAGTGAGGAGGGGGGTCAGGGGGGTTATTATAGAAGGCTTTACCACAGACTGGTGAGTCACAACCTGGCACATACCAGATTCCAGGTGGCCTTTAGTAAACAGTTTCCATTTCTTTCCCCACTCACTTGTCTTTTTTCGCTATCTGTTTTTGAAAACAAATCTGTCATTTTAACCTTGGGTTCATCTAACTCTCCTCACATTCACATTCAGCACTGTTTTTGTTTAAAATCTGTCCCTCAGCATCTTTAAAAATGGAAAGGACAGTCCTTTGGCCACAGCCCAGCAGAGGTGCAGATGGGGCGGCACATGGAAGCCATTTCAGACCCCGGTGCGCTGCTGAGCAAAGTCGGCTGTTCTCAGAGTTCAGAACCTCTGAAGAACCGCCTCGCAGCACGTACATGTGAGCAGCATTTGGGTCTGAACTGATGTATTGATTCCCTGTCTCTTCACACAAAGCACTTGGTAACACAGTAACGTTGGCTTGCCTCACCCAACTGTGCTAAGGAACCGTGGCCGTGGTCAATGTGTAAAACTCAGCTGACCTAGCACTGAGCTGGAGGGGATGCCTCAGAGAAGCAGGGTAGAATGATAGAAGCAGTGAGGGAATGCCTGATGGTTCACATTAATTGAGGATGATTCGTGTGATCTCCTGGGTCTGGATACAGCAGCCAGGTCTGTCGTAGGCCTGGGAGACAGATGTGGGGGCCTCTGTGCTCCCTCCAGGGCCAATGGAGAGCAGTGAGGCGGCTGAGAAATGGTCTGTCTGTCCAATGTGTGTGTGTGTTGGTAGAGATGCTTTTCTCTCCCTCTTATATCACATCTCCTTTGTCTTGATTACTGTTTTGGCAGGAGACCGGAACAGAGAAGGTGCATTAACATATGCTCACAATTTTGCTCTCTGGCTATACAGTTCACTACATGTGGTTATACGGTGTCTTGATGTATGTGTCATTTCTTTCTCCTTTGTGTAATACCTATTGTCACATATTGCTGGGC
>JAVQJX010175781.1:0-17836 GCA_036025115.1 Ambassis agassizii
CCTGATAAAAGAGATGACGATGATTTAAAATTCTGCACAAAACAACAAATTACTTGTTGAACAGTAAGTGAGCAAAATGTGAATATGGATATGAATTGTTTATTATTACTGTGGTTGACATGTTTTTGAGTCCATAAAACAAGCAACATCTCTGCCTTCCTGTGCTCCTCAGTGTCTGATCAATAAAAGATATGATTTCTTTTTTTTTCCACGGTTTAATTGAGAAGCTTTGGTGTGAATAGGCCGTCCCACATGAGGAAGCCTGGGCATAAAATCCTATTTAAGTGAAGCAGCAAAAACAAATCCTCAGATCAGCACTCCTGTTCCTGAGCGAGCCGATTAAGACGGACGGCGATTCAAAGGCTTTTTTTTCTCTCTGAAAGGAGCTGAATGATGTGTGACGGGGGTGGACCCACCTGAACATTTGCCGCCTCTGTTGGGTGCTCATGCATGCGTCTTCATCCGGCGCACTGGAGGGAGGGAGGGAGGACAGAGAGAGAGGTATTACAGGAGAGGCACTGACGAAATGAGACATTTTAAAACATGGCAGAGCTGACTGTAATTGCCGGCCTGACAGGAAAACTATAAAAGTGATTGAAGATCATTTAAAGTAGGTAAAGGATGAAATCTGCTCGTCAACTCTAGTCATGTGATTAATTCAATTTAACTACATACCTTCTATCTAGGATGAAGTGATCTCCCTGTGGGTGAAAAGGAAAATTACAATAAATTACAATGCTTGTGCTTTAATCAACTGATCAATAAACATGATACATTTGAGTCAAGGCTCCAAATCTGTCCTTAAATTCATAAATACTTCATTTGTAATTGGTAGCGAGGATTCTACTGAATTAGCACATGAATAGAAAAGACACAAAGATTTGTGCAACATGCCCCCCTCCTTCCCTCACCCTCCCCTCCCTCGTCCCATCCCGCCCCCCCACTCCGCCTACACAAACAGCTCTCTCACATCATGTGCAAATATCCTTTCTCTGGCTCGCTGGTACTCCTCCTCCCTCTCCTCCATCGATTTGCTCCTCTTGTCAGCTTTCAAACGCATTCGAATCTGGCAAGGACACACCAACCACACACAAACACACACACACACACACACACTTCTTTAGCTGCTATGTTAGGGACGCCAGATTGTCCCACTCTTACCAACATGTCAGAAATGAAAGTGACAGCTTGGTGAAGAAGAAAAAAAAAACACCTACCGTGCTGTCTTCACGATCAAAGCTGGAGTTGTCTCGTTTGAGTATGTAGCGTTTCTGAAAATCGTCCGCCCTGTCATCCTTGATGTGCTCTGAGAATTTCTGATCGGGTCTGTCGGTGGGGGGAATTCACAAGAGTTTTTAGTAGCAGCTTAATTTTCAGGCAGATGCTGACAGCAACATATGTTAACCAAAGTATCTGTCGATTGATTTCAACAGCTTACGCTTGCAGAAAAATTCACCGCCAATTAAAAAACACTGCATGAATATATAGTGCAGTAAGAGAGCAGCTCACATTCTAGTGTTGGTGGTTTTGTTGATCACCACTGACTTCCCACTGGGGTCCACATTGTGGTCCATGCCGAAGTAGGCTGCCACTCGGTGCAACAGCATCCTGTGGTAGGAGGACATGGGCGGGAACTTTCTCTTTTGGCTTCTGCAGGTAAACACAGAACATATAAATGTGGACAATTCCCCCTCCCAAAAAACGTAGCTACAGACCACACACAAACAGCTGCTCATCTTAATTGTGTTACATGAAGCACAACTTAGAGAAAGACAACTGGAAGAATATCTCAACTACATGAAAGCTGGGCAGGTTTTATATGCAGCAGCTGGGTAAGCTAATCAAGATCTCTGGTTAAATGTGTTTTTTATGTGTGTAATTGTAAGAATATCTTACTCATTATTGCTGATGAAATCCAAGATGTCTTGTTCCAACTTCAGCAGCATGATTCGATCCCTAAAGAAGACAAAAAAAAAAAAGATTACTGATCAGATTATCCTCATCAGAATACGAGTAATAGGAGCATGTACTACACATATTTGTTGACCATTATGGTTTGACTTTTAAAGCAATTAGAATTAGCACAGATGCTAATGATCCAAGTGCTGAGCTTACCTGGGGTTTCCCTTCAATGTGTTGACCAGGAACTCATGGAGATCTATGCCAGTTGAATCTGTGTAGTCTTGACTTGAATCTGATTAAAACAAAAACACATCCATCCACAGATCATATTAAAACTGTGACTTCAAAAACACACTGACATATAAAATGGTCCGTGAGCTCACCTCTGTGCTGTTTTCTTCACATAATTTTCTTTATAATAAAACATCATTAACTGTTCCGCTATGTTAACTCCACCAATTAATGACAAACAAATTGATATGCAAATCAATCAGCCTGTCATTCAAGTCTTAGTGAGAGAAAAGTCAAAATCCTTCACATGTATCAGCTGCTGAAGTGGTCAGACAACACAGCTGACAATGAAAAAGCTGCTCCTGTGCACTAACAAAAGGATAGGACCCATCAGAGGGAGGCGAGGGGGGGTGCACACCGGAGCTTGTTCCCCTCGGTGGGTGTCTGGTTTCTATAATTGGAGGCTGGCTCATCAGTGGTGTTGCTCCACAGAGGGAAGCAGACACCTTTATACGCCTGTGGGAATCCATATAATTGCTTCACACCTTGAGCTTGTCGCAATTAACTGAATCACGCCAATTATCGGCCCATAATGAGATATCATTGAAAATGGAGAAGAGCTTTTGGACAAACTGGAGGACGGCGAGGCAGGAAAAAATGTTTAGGACTGGATGTGACACGGTAAAAGATATAATTATTAGAAGGCCGTAATTTGGCTGAGTGACATGGATTGTGTGATAAGTATCATTAACGCATTTGCTTCATTTCAGCACCACTGCCACACACATGTATATGTACTCTTTAGTTGGTTTCTAAATATAAATTCCAATTTTTGAAAAAGGACACTCATATTTCCAACTCTCTTTTTTTGTGGTAAGCAATGTTTATAAATGAGGCCGCAGGTGTTAATAGAAATATTTCAACAGCTGTGACGGGCAGATTTCTTTCACTTCATGCAGGCTTATAAGTAAAACTTTACATTAAACATGATCCGTGTGCAGATGTTTCATTTATTTTTAAATAAAGCTTTTTAAATATAATTGCATTTCTCACCTCTTGACAGCATTTTTCTCGGCGTTTTCTCGGGTTTGTCCACCTTGCAGCTGTCCTCTTTCTCAGCTTGGTCGTGCGCGGCTCGTTCTTCCTTTTCAAAGGGCTGGAGAAGGAATCCATCCTGTTCAGAGAGGGAGGAAAAAATAACTAAAAAGGCTGCAACACATCCAGGAGGTATAAGAATCTGAAATCATCATCATAAAAGGCTTCGTTTGTTGACTTCAGTTTAACCACTTCTAAACCAAGCTGCCCCCCACACACGCGTGTGATAATGTCAACATTCTATGCTGCTAAATGTGACCTCGCTCTCTTCTGAATGACGATCTTAATTTAGGTATTTAATTCTCGGATCTTCCCTGAGGTTCTGGGTTAATTAGAGAACAGCACAGGCAACAGAGGCCACTGTACGACACTCAATAAACTCTCATCATTGAAACCGGTTTCCTCGCCAGTAATAATGCGCCTGCGTCCATGAATTCCAAATCACTATGGCAATTAATCTGCCAGATTAGCTTGTTTTTATTAAACTACCTGAATAAAACATGAATTTGAGCCTGAAATTAAACAACACGGCACATGTCTTTCCTTGAAAATTCAACAGAATGTGGGGTTAGCTGTAATCCTCTGCCAACTGTAATATAAAATTTAAAAAAAAAAAAAAAAATCCACATGTTGCAATCTGGCTTGAAGTCCGCTGTTGTTTTTTTTATTGTGAAATCTATTAAAAATGTCCTTGCTTTACCTCAGTCTTCCTCACCCACCCACACATTCACACTCAAACGTATCTGATTTGCTTTTCCGGCAATTCTATAAAGGTTGAAGGGAAAGCTGAACAGTGCAGAAGAGATTAAACACAACTCTAGAAAACTAACATGAGAGAGTCCGTGAGGGAGAAAAATGAATGAATGAATGAGAGAGAAGGGGGTGACCCAGCGATGGGAGAACAGCTCATAACCTGAGAAAGGTCACCAGTTTGATCCCTGTAACAGCTGCAGAGCACGATAATGAGACGCTGCGTCCTCCTTCACTTTAAGACGCTCTGAATATATGTGAAAATGTAATATGCTAATGAGAAACGTGACTGACTAATTGCCTGAGCGAGACTGGAAAAAAACGAAAATGAGTCTTGGATTGTGCGTTGTGTAAGTGACAGCGAGTTCATGTGTGTATGTGTGTGTCAAAGCAAAGAGATTTATTTTTTTCCTTTTCCTGGCGAGGAGCGCTGATGTTTGCTACTTAATGCCTCCCTCAGCATCACATGGAAGCGGTCTGGTTGATGTGCAGCTGTTGCGAGCTGCCTCATTTGTTTCCTGACATCCATTTACCTCCAGATAAAGGAAAAACAGCATGAAAATGATGGTCTTGTGAATATGTAATGAACGTGCTGTCAGTCTAAAACAAAAACTGCGGCATGCATTCAGAGGCCCCTGACTGCCGTCCTTTGATTGGAGCTGACGATGTGAGGGCGACTGTAGTGTCTCAGGAAGCCTCGGACAGTCTATACATCCACATAGCCCTTGTTAATCCTTATCATATGACAGTAAAATGGTGAACAATGATGATCATAAGGGTGCTGCTCCACTAATGTGTTCCTTTATTGCTTTACCTTGCCCCTCCAGGGTTAGTTTGCCGCAGAAGGAGTCTCGACTCCGGGGCAAATAACAGGAGCGGGGAAATATCAGGAGTATTCAATTAGATCGCTCCACAGCTCTCTGTAGCTGACGTGTGGAAATTGTAATTTCCTCGACATGATTGATGGCAGTAATACACGACGTCGTGTGAGTGCAGACGATGCGAGACTGTTGTGGGAATAACACCGCCCTCTGGTTATGGAGCTCAGTGCTGACTGGCTGAAACGCCTGGAACAGATACACCTGTGTGTGTGTGTGTGTGTGTGTGTGTGTGGAAAGAGGCCAAGAGCTGTGCAGAGCGGCATGTAATGGAGAAAGTTTGATCACCAGGGGGCGTGGGGAGGGGGCTTTGCGCGTCGATTTAGCAAACTAACGGCCGCCTCACTGCTGGAGCTTGACACTTTGTGTTTTGATGACGTGATGTTTTCATCAGGCGGCCACTTCATTTAATCATAGTTGTCACATGAAGGCCACTAATCAAGCATCAGAGGTCTATCTGCTCAATGTAATGAGCTGATCCCAGGTCAGCACTTTTCAGCAGTTTGTGGGTTTTACACACTAGGCTTAGGCATCAGAGAACAGCCTGCATCACACTAATGAAATGACTGAGATGAATTTAAAAAAAGAAAACTTGGTGTGTGAAAGTGTGGTTGTAATTAGGGAGGTGCCAGTATCAGTGTTATCATCATGCTGTTTGGATCCTAAAACCGTGTAATGTCGTTTTATTGAAACTAATTCACCCTTGAACTAAAGCAGAGGACAGAGAAAATATAGCTACCACAAACTGAACTACTTATATCATCTGCAGCAATCAAGCTAGGCGACAGCTAGAAAATCCACCATAGGACACATTTCAGAGGCCTTCTTAGACAATCATTAGTTGTCATATTAAGATTAAAAAGAATTTATAAAAAAATACACTCTCATAGTTTTGCTGTGTAGTTAGCATAGCAAGTTGGAAGCTAGGTGTTGCTAGCTATACAGAAATTAGGCATGTGACGTCATCGTAGTTAAACAAAATGACCGGCACATCTCTAACGTGTAAACACTCAGGGTATTCAGGTTATATTTTTACCTGAGGTGCAGCTGAAGGCTCAGGAATAGGGCAAAACGACTCTTCACACACTGCCAGGCTCCGCACGAGCTTTAGCCTGGTGTTGGACTAAGACGGGTGGAGGTGGGTTGAGGGGGGAGTCGCAGGTAGGTGGGCACAGTTAAAACCATGCACACACACAACTGCATCAATATCATAACAGTGACAAGCCAAAGAAAAACAGTACAACAGCCAGCGAGCACAATCAATTCCTGCAAGCACAATCATACACTTTCAATAATTCACATTTCAGCTTACGTAGCCTTCTTTCCCAGAGCTTCGGCACTAACATGATTGGAGTAAATTCTCAAATAACTTGATAAAAAAAAATATATATATCCAAGGTGTCTCGTATTTTTCCTGAGGGAACATCAATGCAGCAAGCACAACAGAAATGTCCAAACCAGCTGTGTATTCTCATCATAGCCTCCATTATCATTCACATAGCAGCATCCCAACACACTGCAGTAACTGTAGACACACACACACACAGGTACCAACTCCATCCAAGCAAACAATGGAACCCAAGTGCACATGACAGAGGTCTGTGTACAACATGCAAGTCAAGCGTACCGTACCTTTGAGTACTTCACAGGCTGTCCATAGGTAAAAGGAGGAGTGCAGGGGGAAAAAGTGCACAGGGAAGAAAAATCAAACAAACCATACATGTTTGAAGAGGGGACAGAAGATTGTTACTTTAAAACAATGTGGAGAATTTTGAATTAAATATGACTGGCCTACATTTTGTGCCAACATGCGCTTGTAGTTCAGCAAAGGAGAAAAACAATTCATCTTCTCTGTTGCAAAAATGCAATATTTAAGAACACAAAAGAAAAAAAATTTCAGCGGCATTTATCTGCAAAAGTGAAATTGACATCCGCAATACGAACATTCACCATTTCCTGGGAGCAGGAATTCATTTCTGCAGAGCATATGCTACAAAAGAGGTTACGCTGCGGGACCCCATTGTCTCACAAATACACACACACATACTCACACTGCAAAAAAACAAACAAAAAAAAAACAACAAAAGGCAGACATTTGGCTGCGAGGGATTCGGGTCAGTTTTATGCGTTGCTCCCAGCTCCATTTAGCTGTCATGTGAAGCAGGCGCTGGAAGTGGGAGTGCAGAAAGCAGAGAGAAAGGCCGGCCACCCAACAGTGTGTGAGACAGCTCGGTGCCTCTGAGCTTCACGCGCTAGTGGCTGTGTGTGTTTGTGTGTGTACGTATAAACAGAAGGTCTCTCAGTAGCGCGCATAGGGGAGCGGAGGAGGGCAGGGAGGGGGGAGACCTGGCAGGAGTCATTTCAGTCTAAATTGTAATGGAGCCCAGTCCTCTGCTTCCTAATCCCAACATGCATCCACACACACACGGACAGACACACACACACAGCTCTGTCCTTTCCACCTGTCCTCTAAAAATCAAAAAGGACAACCCCTCCCCTCCCTCATTGAGCTTGAGGGCCAAATAACACCTATAAAAAATTGAAATGGGCTGCTGTTCGCCCATCTCCAACGCCTGTGACCTGCCGCGCCCCTTTTCTATATCAGGTAATATGGATGCGGAGGAGGGGTGAGGGAGGGAAGGGGGGAGGAGAGGGCTGGGACTGTGAGCGCACCACTACACCAGCTAATTGAGCGGCGTGGGGCCGATGGGGAATGAACAATGCCGGTAGGAGATAAAGGAATGGGAAAGGGGGAGAGGGAAAGGGCTGAAGTCAGCAGAAGTAGGGCGGCCACCAGCCACCTGTCCTGCCGCAGAGGACGGAGCTGGAGAGCTGCAGGCAGATGGTGGCAAAGTCACCCGATCTCTCCCCCCCCCCATTTTTACCTCTGTTGGAATGCTTTTCTGCCTCCCCGCCACCTCCCCTCCTCTGTTGTTTGAGTTACTCCCGCCTCCCCTCTTCCTTATCCCCATTCTCCACGTCCTCTGTTCGAACATTTCAGGCCTTTAACAGTGCCTTTACACAGAGCGACAGAATTAGCTTCACCTCTGTGACAGTGCCGTCAGCGTGTCTTGGCCTTCCCATGACCATAAATGGATAGTATGAAAGAGAAAGGGGGCTAGAATGATGTGTACACTACATTTGCAAAGTCAATTTAAGGTAAGAAAGGAGGGCAACGCAAACCAAGCAGAAGAAAACAGCGGCCTCTGTGGACACTTGTGGTAACTACAACAGAAAGCATCTATAGAAAGCATCTTGGAAGCCAGACACTATAATATCTTTTACTTAGGTCAGTGCTACGTGAGTGGAAACAAATGGACTTTGTTTCTGATATGGCCAGAGACACAAAAATATTACCACGGCCTTTCCTCCTGTCCATAATCCCTCCTCCTTACGACCTCTCCACCTCTCCTCGTCCCGCTGCTCCCACCACGCTGGTGTCATTCTGTTCCTCGGGGTAACATAGACGCAGGAAGTTGGTAGATAAGCCAGGATTTGAGCTCCGATTATCTGCCTGCCTGACTCCCTCGCTCTCCCTGGCTCCAACCACAAGGCCAGATTGGCCTGAATCCTATTTTTAGGTTGCAGCCAAAGAGACAATCCTTTTTCTTTCTTGGATTTTGTTTCTTTGACCACACTCAAGGAGATTTTCACTTTTAGTTTCTGTTCCTCAGTGAGTACAAACCAGTCAGCAGCAGTTTTTCTTTTTAATAAGTGTACATTTTCTACAGTCCCACAGCACAATGCTGCGATGACACAGAGACCTAATTAATTAGCAGTTTATCTGAAAGAGATCTCAGCTGTCCTGAATCCCCGGTAGATCACTGCTTTAATGTCTCCCATGGAAGACATAGGACTACCTCATACCTGGTTAGGCAGCAGTGGCGAGGCAGAAGCAAAAAAACAGCTTTATTTTTATTGCAGTCTGTACAGATGACACTCTTTGGGATTCAGGACGAATTTTTTTTCTTGCTGAAGCAGCTGAGAAATTTATGTTGAGTGCCGCAGGTGACAGGAGTTCCCCAGGGCAGATGGTATTTTGACGCTGACTGTTAGTGAATTCTCATGGAAATGAGTGCAAAGAAAGAGTGAAAATGTTTGGTGAGGCTGTCAGGTGTCCTCAGTTTCTTCCTGGACTGGTCAGACTGCTAAGACACAGTCAGCAAGTGGCACTTCCTGTCATTATAGCGCTCAATCATTCCATCTATGAGTACAGATGGCATGTACTGTATGACCTGCTGCTGGAGAGTGGATGCATGTGGGTCAAAAATCTTTACCTGCATGTCCCTCTTATTGTTGCTGCTGTGTTCCTCTCTGTTGCTCGGGCTCTGCTCGGAGACCTCAGACTTGGCGGCATTGTCTTTTGTGGGTGACACCGTGTCAGCGGCCTCGGAAACCTTCATCGTTTCAGTGTCAACGGTATCGGACATTCTCATTGCAAAGTCTTACAGGGAGATGCTGGTAAATACAGAAAACCTGAAAGACAGGAACATGTCTGTAAGCGGTGGTTTTATACAAAGAATAGGTTCAATGTTAGAATTTAGCTCGCCATATTTTGTGCAAAGTACTTGGAAATATAGGCCATAAATACAGAGCAGATTGATTAGTCCAGAATGTGACTTGTGTGTCAACCATTATGGTGTTGTTAGAGACACCTGTGTTTGACAGCTGCATAATAGCACAGGTTTATGCAGTAGCAGGCAGGAGAAAGAGGAGAGGAGGCAGCCGGTGTCACCAGCACAGTGTGTGGTCATAAGTCATTGCTTCCTGTCTGCGCTGCCTCACAGCTCTGCAGCTGTTCAGCTTCAGACGGTGGACATGATTGGACAAGACGCAGCAGGAGCACAGTTTGCTGCGGTGAGGAAAACAAGGCATTTTAGATCCAATGGAGAAACAGGCATATTTACTGCAGAAGGGGCATCGATTTACCTTTGATTTATTAACCTAAAATAATATTTCCAAAAGATGTTCAAAATTAAAGCAGCCCACTTTACCCTCCCTAGAACATAAGCTGCCTCACACCTATTGTCCAATGCAGGACATATCTGCGTTATGCCATGACCTCCCTGTGTTAAAGTCATGGTGTGAGTTCATCCTGCTGATATTGCCCTAATTATGCAGCCAGGCCCCATGCAGTGCAACATACACGCACCCGCACATGAAGCGAGGGCTGACATCTGGTACATGAGAGCTATGATTAATAGGTTAATTAGAAACGGGCTCATCAAATTCACTTTGCACATCAAAACTGAATCCACATACGACAGCACTTAGCTCGGGTGTGTACGTGACTGGCTGCGTGTGTGTTCCAGCCAACCAATCAGCGGGGACCTCAACCTATTTGCTCGGCAGTGATCAGAGCCATTTTCCTATCTGATCGCTGCGCAGCAAAGTGGCTGCCTGAGACTTGATTGTTTATCTCCGTCCCAGAAGAGCTGAGACAGCAAGCAGGAGCCGCCGTCTTTAAAATAAAAAAAATAGAAAAGGTGGCATCTAATTCCTCTATGACAGAGTAATTGACTTCTAGTGAGGTCTGCAGAGATCCTCTGCTGGGTAAATGTACTGCTAACCCAATGCTAAAAGGTTAGCTAAAATTTAGCTGGGCACTGGAGAGTCAGTTGCTGAATTTCAATGACCTGTCAGAGGTCTGACAAAAGCAATGCCGGCTGCTGCTTTACATTATTTTTACATTCCGAAGGAAAACAGCTTAATACTCCAGAGTGCCGTGCACGCCTTTGAATATTTAGTGTCTGTTCCTGACATTTTGATGAGTGAAGTCTCTTGAGTCACTCTGTTGAAGATTTGCAATAGTGGACAGATATTTTCAAGAGCTGTGGTTTTGATGGATAGACATTTTGTCCCTCACCAAATTCTTCATTCTCCCAAACAAATTGATCATGACTTAAGTGTTGGGCTAAATTTGGCTTCAGACTTTGATGCCTCTCACGGTTGAGGTAATGGCACTGAACAAGTAAATATGGATCATTATTGGTGGAATGGTGGTGTTACATTATGGAATTCAGGGAGTAGCAAACTGGTCTCAAATGAGCACACATTACAGTTTTCCTTCATACATATATGTAACACTTATATAAATAAAAATTATACAGCTTCCTGTAATGTCATTTAAAGGTTTCCCAAAGAAAAAATCTCCCTAACGGCTTTGTTTATTTATCTATTATGAGTTTCAGTCACTGCTCTATGAATGACACAAGGTAAATGAGAAAAAGGTGACGCCAACAGCGCCAACTAGTGTTTGTACATCTGATAAGGGTCAGTATAAATCAAAATGTCTAAACATTAAATAATTATTTTAGTTATGTCATCACATTATCTTGCTGAGATATAAAACAGTGGGACGTACTTGCTGCGTAGCCAGTGGTGGTTGTGGCAAAGGAGGATGTTGCTGGTGAAGTCGATGAGGCTGAGCCTACCGATGCCATCCGAGACTTCTTTGCCCATGTCTGCTTCAGCTTCTCTGAACAGTGAGCGGGGCCTCCGACACCCTCATGACCCCTGCTGACCTACAACAGAGGGAGGCACAGGGTTAGAGCGTTAGAGAGAGAAGAGGGAGGGAGGGGGTCAGAGGTCAGGGGCGGCACTGCCATTGGGGTCACGTGGATTGACAGCAGTCAGGATGTCAGCAACTCTGAAATATTTGTGTGTTGGGGCAAAAAGTAAAAAAGCATGTTGAGTGCGTGTGCCTGTGCGTGCCTCTGCGCCATAAATAATGGATGAGCACAGAGATTGGGAGTGCGGTGAAGGCAACAGGAGAAGGCACCCCTGCCAACCTCGTAAAAACCAAGCATTAGGAATTCAGAGAGCAGTGAGGGAAGATAGCATTTCTCCACTCAAAATCCTTTGCCATTTGGTGCCACATACATTTCAGATGTATGGCCTGTCTGGCTGAAGTATGGCCGGACAGGGCAGACATCTGAAAACAGCAGCAACAAAAAATGACAATATTGGATTAAAACGGATGCACTTGGGTGTGGATGCCAAATGAGGATGTTAAACATCAGCTCAGGGCTACAACTAATGATTATTTATGTTGCACTGTCACTCAACTGTTATAAATGTCATAAAATGGCAATAAGAGGCCATTATATTTTCCAAGATTGTGTCTTTAAATGTCTAGTTTTGTCAGAGCAGGAGCACCACGATTCAAAAAACACAGAAAAACACTGAAACCAATTCATTTTACATTAACAAGTAATCAATAAATCAGCTCAGGTCTCTATCAGTTTACTTAGTACTGTACATTTTTCAACATCTGACCCATGCCAAGTTGTTCATTGTCTTTCTGCATCTCCCTCTCACTAATCTCCGTCTTAGTGAGTGGCTGAACCACACGGTGCCAAGGTGTGGCTGCTGCACCCACCACGCTCTCAGTGCGACCTCAATGCCAGCCAAAAAAAAAAAAAAGGTCAAGTGGAATCCCTGCTCACTTAATAATCTTTCTTCTCATGACACCTCCGCCCGGAGCCAGAGGCACAGTCTGATATGATAATGGTCTGGAGACACGTATCGTGGAACAGTCGCCGTTTGGTGTGGTGCTTTTATCAAACCTGCTTCGAAAAGGTGACCTAACACAAACCTTTTTTTTTTATTCTAAGATTTATAATCAAAGATATAATTTGTCAACAACTTCACCTCTACCCTTTGAATTACCTGTATCTTCCCTCTGAGTTGCTCTTATCAAAAGCCCTTTGCTGTTTTTCTCGCCCCTTATCTCCCTCTAAATGCGCTCAGCACTTTTTTCCATGGTTGATCATGTGTGACAGGAGAACCACCTCAGCGCTGTGGATCTAGATTTTGCCCTCTTTGCTCCAGGATGAAAGTGAAAGTGGTGCCAATTCAAGTCGCTGCAAATAAGAGTTCCAGCTAAATGTCTGAAATGGAAAAATGTGGAGCCTGCTCTGTAATTCAGTCCTGGAGCTAACACACACACACACACACACACATATACACAGAGTGTAAAAGATGCTTTGACAGTGGTGTAGCGGCTGAGTCTGGCTGTGGGCGATCCTGGTTTTATGACCAGAGCTGATGAGCGGACAGTGCAGCCATGGCTTAGCTGGTTGGCTGCAGGACTTCACACCGAGCTGTGTATGTGTGTAGTACACACTGAATAATAATGGTGCAACACAATGCAGACACCTTCCCTTAAAACTATTTTCACACACAAAAAGAGAATCATCCCCATTTGATAGGTGCGTCGCACTGCAAAACGCTCTCACACACACACACACACACACACATTATTCTGGCGCAGCGGTGAACTTGTAGAGACGCTCTGCCTGCCTTTGCGTCCTCCAGTTTTGTGCTGTCGCTGCCAGGGAGTGGTTCATTGGTATTACAGTCGCCGCAGAGCGTAGCAACCTTAAAAAGGCTCCCTCAGGCATCATTCAGTGTCACACCGCCCCTTCACACTGCCTTTATCGCCACGGCTGATGGCATATCAGCAGTCTCTCTCTCTCTTTCACACACACAGAGCACAGATGCATCAAATCTTCCCATCTGCACACAAATTCACGAATGTATTAAAATGAAGTTACGCTCAATTAGAAGGCACAGAATACAAGCAACATAGAATTAATTAATTGAAGTCACAAACAAGAAATGTGTGTAAAATCTGATTATTCCAAACAGCCTGGAGCACAACACACACACTCTCCTCTGCACATATATTCTTGATGGAAATTAAATCTTGAAAAACCCACAGTGGGGTCACAGGGGTGGCCGTCAACTGAGCCGAGTTAATCACACACCGCACTCTTAACGGACCACTCTCACGGACAATTATGTTCGATGGTGAGCTAATGAGAAATTTCTCAATCACTGTGAGGCGTATAAGAGCCTGCCGGTGATGGCACGCACACACAGGAACAGGCGAGCAAGCACACTCCAGTGTACTTATTTTCTTTCCCCTTTACACACACACTCACCTGCCTTTCTCTTCCATAGGCTGACCTTTCCCTCCCACACCTCCACTCTATTCTGTTCTGTGTGGATCAGGGCTCTTGTCTGGGATATAACCAGCTCAACTGGAGGTGAAGGACCCTCAATCCCTCCCTCTATCTGCTACTACCTCCAGCTCTATTCTCAGTAGATGATGTGAGTATGAGTCAAAGTTTCAGTGCGATCAAAAAAGAAAATCTTCAGATGATTTGTCACGTTTTTCTGCATGCAGGCGCAGATTACGCATTGACAAAAAATTATTCAGGCTTTATTGCTACTGACGAGCTTTCGCAAGTGCCACATAAAAGGGACAACTGTAGGAGCGGTGCCAAACAGCTGGGATATTGTCTGC
Organism: Ambassis agassizii; assembly: GCA_036025115.1. Taxonomy (NCBI): domain Eukaryota; kingdom Metazoa; phylum Chordata; class Actinopteri; family Ambassidae; genus Ambassis; species Ambassis agassizii. Next base: position 14,170 of record JAVQJX010175781.1, read on the forward strand.
AGCAATTTAGAATACTAAACAGAGCTCTATTCAGCGGAGCATTGCGAGACAAAAGCAGAGACATGGCTACAAAGGTAATGCCATGTCTGCTTTGTGTCACCTCCTTGCTATTTCTGGGTAAAAATTTGCCACTACGATGGGGCTAATTTCTCAAGCAGCCTGACTGTGGGATGAACTGACATCCAAACCGATTAACAAAAAAAAAAAAAAAACAGAGACTCAGCTTGTGAGGGTTGCAAGACATGCACTCTGACTAATCAAATAAACAGTTAATTAGGTTACTAATATTGGTTTACATTCATGGTGCAGCAATAAAATCGATTTCAGTGTTTGGCTTAACTGGGTAACTAATCTCACATTTTCTAGTCATTTCTTCTAATTGCAAAGCAAGAAAAGCACTGGCAGGGGAGCTATATAATTGGACCAGAAACGATTAGGGTAAAGCCTATGAAATTATATCACTTTCCAACACTGCTTGCCTCAATTTCAGGGCGACTAAGGCAGTGTCAGTTTAAGGAACTGCCTGTAATAGCTCAGACTGAATTAAGAGAAAAAACATAAACAGGCACAAATGAAGCTCTAATTGCGCTGCTCGCTCTGCCTCCAGGTCATATAAGGTGGTGCAGCGCAGCAGAGGCGCAGCCAGCCAGCATTAATAAATTAAATCCACAGCAGAGCATGTAGGTAATCCATTACCTATCCCATAGGAGAGCTTCCAGGGAATATAAATCTAGGCAATTAGAGGAGAAACAATAAACACAGAAAAAAACTAACATGCAAGTCTAGCAGTTTTAACACGTGAAACCTTATGAGAGAGGAATAACTGGAAAAGTGTGCGAGAGTCATTAAAAGTCCATTTGCAGACAACACCTGCAGAACAAACAGGGGGGAACAGGGGAGATAGAGCACGAGCTTTGGCTGGAGAACAATGCAGAGCGAAGCCTCTTATTGGCTGATCTTAGTTAATTATCCTCGTAATGAAAAGCAGACGCAGCATCGGCAAACCAGCCAGGAGATTTAGAAAGCCCTGGCTCAGCTCAGTGAGCAGCACGTCTCTGACAGCACACACCAAATCTCATGTTGCGCTTAGTTTAACAAGCCGCAGAGAGAGAAAAAAAAAGACAGCATGCTTGCTCACTGACTTGACGCGCATGTAATGATAAAAGAGACAGATAAGCTGATGCTGAGGGGATCTTGAAAGGAACATTCATCTTATCTGACAAGAAACTTCAGAAAAAAGCCTAAATGCAGACAACAACAAAAATGCAGGAAATGAATCACAATAAATATGAACAGTAAATTCAGAAAAAAGCATGCGTGACTGTTTGAATGGAAGAGGCAGGACGTACCTGCCCAGCAGCTCTGCCCTCCATCCCTTCTGCTACACGACCGCTTAGTTTCCATTGTACAGGAGGCACAATTTGCTGGAGAGGAGGCTGGAGTCCAGCTCGCTCCTCGGCAGCTGCCTGCTGCCTCCTGTTCGCTCGCTCGACTGAGTGAGAGTGTAAGACGGGGAGAGGAGAGTGTAAAGGGAGAGGGCGAGGGGGTGTCACAGAGACAGAGAGAGAGAGAGAGAGACGGAGAGAGAGAGAGAGTACAGGACGGAGGGAGGGAGAGCGTTGTGCAGGCACAAGTCTACCTGCCACAAACCATCAAGCAAGCCAGCCTTGGAGACAGTGCCAAATCAACAGCTGGCCCCTGTGTGATGTCAGAGCCTCAACAGCCAGTCACGGCAGCCGAGGCCGGCCGGCGCTACGGAGCGCTGACTGAACCAAAGTCACCAGCTAAATGGGGCTCTTCATTAGCTACTCTGCTTTAGGTTGGAGGCGGGGTAGGAGAAAGAAGAAAGGGCAGCCAGGGACATGGGATGGATGGAAGGAGAGGAAGAGGAGAAAAACCGAAGGGTGGGAGGCAGAGCGTCAAAGAAAGGAGCTCAGAGGAGGGGAAAGGAAAACGAAGGAGAAAGAGAGGCGAGAAACAGGGAGGAGGAGAAAACAGGGGACGGGAGCGACACGTCTGCGGCCAGCTAGGTGCTCAAAGACCAGGTGGAGAGTCGATGGGGAGGCGCTGGCCGCTGAGAGGCCGAGCTGTTCACTGGGCTACCTTCCCATTAAAGCTGGCACCCTGCTTTTCACACAAGAAGACAAGGCTACAGCTAATCCCACTGATTCAGAGAGAGAGACGTACACCTGAAATACCACATTTTACTGAAAGTATAATACTGCAATAAGAGGCTTTGCTTTAGGCAAATCTATAATAAGCTTAGAAAACAACACTCTGAATGCATAAACCACACCCCTATCCTCCTCCATTTAATTGAAATCTGCCTTTATTGGACAAAAATAAGGAATTGTAGCCTCAGTCTGCTTGTTTATGTCATTAAAAGACAAAGAATTGTGTCTCCTTGCACAGGAGTGAAGTGTAAAAAATCTACTTCACGAAGCACTTTAATCACCAAGTGACTGACAGGCTGTCAAAGACAGAGGAAGTCACAAACAGGTCCTATGTGCAGCCCGAGTCTAGACTGCCATAATGTAATTGTTTTTGTCCTTTCAGTCACTCAGACTTTAACAGCAAACACAGTGGGCGGAAAAGTTCCTGCTGTCACTTAGCAACCAACACCAGGCTGCGACAAACGATCCGATCCAATCCTGCCTCATAATTGTACCATTCGTTATGCCATGTCTCTGAAGAATTTATTATTGTGCTTTCTTAATCCCATGAAAAGGTCACCAATTGAACAAACAATTTATGGATAGGTGGATGAATTATTTAATGGCCCAGACCAAATATTATCGCAATGAGAGATTTTCCTCCTGGAAGAAGGCGATGAATTATTTAGTCATCGGGCCACATCTTTGGTGAAAGCTATTACACAGCAACCTTAACCTCAATATCTTGATAATGTCATCAGCTCCAAATACGGACTAACCTGTGCAATGATTGGTCAACAGAGCAGCAGCTGCAGTGGCCCCAGCAGCCACTGGGTGAAACAAGCAAGTATTAGCATTTATTTTAAGCCTCGGAGGGGCGTGCTACAGAATCACAAGAAAGCAATGTTTTTGCTAAATATATGACTTAAGCATGGGCACAAACTCATTGCATACATTTACACTTAATTATGGTAATAATTCAGCAACATACAAAACAAGAGTGTGTTGGTGCACAGCAGAGATGCCAGCCCTGTAACGATTAAAACATCATCTGCACTGTTTAAAAAAAAAAAAAAAAAAAAATTCAGCCTCAGGGACAGAACCAGCATCCACCCACCCCACCGTAATGAAAATGATACTATCATGATGCTCAGCCTCATTGGTGGCGACTTGCAGGGCTCTTGCTGCCATCTCTGTCCCGTCTCTACTAAGTCAATGAGGCGATAATTGTCTGGGCTGGTGCATCTGAATTATGACTGTGATGGTTACCTATTAGGCAAGCTCCAAATTGAGTTATGGGATAGATGAGATTTATGGCCAGGATAAATCCAGCTCAAGTCAGACTTTAATGCCCACTTTTATCATCTGACAACAGTAATGGAGCAGTACTAAAATACAGTAAGCAATGGTATTTTTTTTTACATATAAAATGATTTTAACATGAAAATTTGACTCTGTTTTATGTTTAAAATAGTATTTTTTTAACTTACTATAAATAAATAAATAAATGAATG
>JAVQJX010175832.1:0-12182 GCA_036025115.1 Ambassis agassizii
TTCTGGCCCAACATATTGCAAGATTGCAAAGATTCTTTTAAAGATGACACAGCAGACTTCACAAACTCCAAATAGTGAACTTTTAATTAACCAATATCAATGTTTTTAACCACTAACACTGACTGACTTATATATGCTAGTCAATATGCATAGTGCAGTCTGACAGCTTTTTAAGGCTTTTCTTAAAGATAGAATAGAACCTTATGCATTTGAAAGGAAGGTCACAGTTCAATCTGCAGACCTGCAGGATAAATGTTTCTTGAGGGAGTAAAAGAGTAGAGTTTGCCCCTCCCTCATTACCACGCCTGAGCTGCCCTTGAGCAAGGCTTTTAACCTTCAAAAACTCCAGTGCACACATTAAATCTGAAAATGTTTTGAGAATACAAATGTGAGCAACCTTCAAAAGTCATAAAACACATATGCCAAATCAAATTTTGTCTCATCTTGTTTTTAAGTTTGCCCATTCTTTGGTGAACACATGCACCACATAGCATCTCTGCCATATGTCCCCACACTCACCCTGTCTGCCCCTGATGAGTGGCCTGGCCCAGGACGACTGTAATTACCAAACAGGAGGAGCAAGTAGCCTAATTAACACATTAACAAGCAGCAGCCAGCCGACAAGGGTCTACAGCACCACGAGCAAGGGTCTGACAACTTCATCCCCCATCTGTCACTTTGCATACACAAAAGACATGCACTGTGTGTGAATTTATGTGTGTGTTCTGTGGCATACAAGCAGGGGTCCCTCCCTTCTGTGCAAAGGAGGTGAACACAGAGATGTTGATGGAGAGCTGGGAAGTTAAGGGCTTTTTCTTCATGAGGCTGGTCATACCCTCCTGATGATCCCCTGTCACTGTGCAGGGGGGCCCTGCCAAGGCAGCACTATACATCACAGCTGGCACCAGCCAGGTGGTCTGACTGCTCTGTGCCAGGATCAGCCACAGCGTGCTATAACACTGGAAATGTAGACTGTTGGCTTTTGATGAACAAGACAAAATGCTATTTCTAAATGAAGTAGTTAGACAAAGAAACTAGCATGTTATTGGAGTAGTACACATCAACACCTCCATGTCATAGGCACATCTGTAGGATCGTGTAAAGTGAGAATGCAGCAAGTAGGGTTTGTATGTCAGGGTGTCTTGTGTATAATGGAAAACAAGCTGTGCAATTGACCATAGGTTGGATTCAGCTTCTACAATGATACAGTGTAAAAGAATGTGCTGGATAATAAGGCAAAGAGAGTCAAAGGTACTACAGTCAATGACAAATGAGCAGTCAGTTGATGGTTGGGGAACCTGATGAGGATATTTCCTGGGTACCCCTTTTGAGGTGTAACAGGATGGACCAAAATCTCTGGAGGCATTATATCAGGAAGTTGTTGGGGCATTGTGGGGTGTCTCCACCAGCTGTCACCCCACAGCCCACTATAGGTTAACCAGCATTAACTAATGTTGTTGGCAACAGATCCAGACAGCTCACCACTAAAGTCTCATTGTTGGCACACTACTACAAAGACGTGAATGAGAAGTGGGACATGTTCAATTAGACACATATGTTCTGGATTCATACCAACAACCATCTCCTTGGATTCTGTTTTTTTGAACTGCAGCTCAGACTTCATGTCAGGGTTCATGATGTAGAATTACAGCTGGGATGAAATCAGAACAAAAAAACATAAATGGCTGTGTGAACATGTTTGATTAAATAGCAAAACCCTATTGCTTCACATTACCACTGGATCCTGCCCTAAAGGAAAGAAAAAAAAGTAGTGAATCTTCCACAGATTGTTGCTGTAACACAGATTTTTTTTTTGAATCCTCACGTTTAATGGGATTTGCTGTCTACCCCTTCTCATGTCGCATTCTCCATCCACACTCCTGGGTGCTGCTCTTCTTCTGTTGTCAAGACAACCGCAAATGGTTGCTCTGGTCTATGTGTCCATTTGTCTGTCTGCCTTCACCCGCATGTCTATTTTTACTTCTGTGGTACTTTTCAGACATCCAAGTCGACTGTGAGCCACATTTGATTGCAGCATCAGCGGGACTGATCAGTAAAAGAAAATGATAAATTAGGATGCTTTATGCTGATGCTTATATAAACAGAATCTACAAGCCTCTTTTTGTTGCAAGTGTAAACTCGAAGAGCATTCTTCGTGACCCTGTTGTTGTCTAATCAGCGTCTTATTGTGTCTGTGCCTGGGGTCTCTGCAGCATCACACTGTCTCAGCAAACAGCACGCTCCCCTCCAGTGGCACGCCAGTATCTTCATATCAAATTGGTTTGATTCCGTCTCTGAAGCAATAGAAAGCGCATCCTCCTCCGCCCTCAGCTTTCTGAAGTGTGGTGGATAGTCTTTTCATGCAGTATAGACCCGGCACACTCCTCATTCATCAGCTCGTGTATTTGCATTTTCAATTAATTACCAGCGTCACGCATGGCGACTCGGAAAGCAGCCACAGCTTTGTGTGTGCCCCTTAATTGCAATCATTACGCAATGCAAGTAACCCGCCTTTGAGTGTTCAATTGTACACTGGGTTTAATTATGGGAACAGAGTTAAAAGCATTACTCAACAGTCTAATAGACCAGATATTGGAGCTGTTTTCTCTGAAACGGAATGAAATGATGGTCGGGTGCTGAACTGGTAATTACTCACGGTTGTTGTTGCAGATTTGCATAGCTGCATCTTTTCAAATAGGAAAGGACCATATATGAAAACATCTATACAGTTAAAAGCAGTATTTCAACAGTATGGTAGAGGAGTTTATTCTGCCTCACTATGAGTTAGATGGCTGTTAATAGAATGGAGGAAACTCTCAAATAAACACTAAAAAAGTTGTAATATTCCTTTAAACACAAATATACTTCTGTGGGCTTTATACCCATTCAGATGCACACTCAGAAAGGCACATTTATTTATTCATATGCATGTGGACACATTCTCACTCACAAATAGATTTCACTACTCGCGTGTGAGTGGTTATAGGAACAAAGAGGCGACGTGATGCAGAGGGATGAAAAAAAGCAATTATGCTGTGCTGGGCTCTGTACCTGGGGTTAGAGCCTCGCCTCTGGAGTAAATAAGTCACTGTGAATGTGTGTGCTCACGCCGCAGATCTAAGGAAGGCACACATACATGTACACACATGTATATGTGCATACTCCCAGGAGCAGGCACTGGCACACAAATTCAATCTTGCATCTTGCTACAAATGTAGATCACACACATATATGCTCTCTCACAGACACACACACTCGCCCATCTTTCTTCCTGTCACACAGATAGCCCTTGCGCTCCAGTAATGAAGCTCTGTGTGTTGCATTCACACTTGGCTACTGAGCCAATAACACAAAGACTGCAGCAGAGACTCCCACCACCACCACCCCCTTGTTCTCCAACTCCCTATTTTTTCTATTTCTATTTTTTTCTCCCACTCACTCTTTCCTTTTTTACTTCACAATTTCTTCCCCTCCCTCACTCCCACTTTCTAGAGAACTGATAAGTAATCGTCCTGTCAGTGCCACTAGAGAAGCAAGGACAATTTGACTTGAGGAAGAGAGAAAGAGAAAAAAAAAGAAGATGGAATGAGTGTGATGGAGGAAAAGAAAGACGAGGAAAATAGGCAGCAATTGTGTATTTGACAGTGTACAACTGGAGTCTCTGATATAAATCTTAATATCCTATTTAGGGCTTTTCTTCATCATGGACCCTGATTTATTAGTGGGGCTTCCCCTTCAATTTATCAAAATAAACTATGAGCTCACGGTCTCGGGCAGCGGGGCAAATTAAAGCAAACAGCAGACTGAGGGGGGCTTTTTTTCTACTCCATTCTTTACCTCTCTCCATCTCCATCAGTGGCTCAACGAGGGCAGCTAGTGTGTGTAAATGAGAAAGAGAGAGAGAGAAAGAGAGAGAGAGATAGGTGGGGGACATAGATCTAAGACACCAGGGAGAGCTTTGTGTAAAAGCTGGATAAATTTGTTTAGGGATCTCCCGTGTATCAGTTGTGAGGGAGTGAAACCTGAAATCCACACAATTAGTTCTGTGTGTGTGTGTGTGTGTGTGTGTGTGCGCGCGTGCGCGCGTGCGTGTGTGTGTGTCTGTGTATAATAGTTGTCTATTTATCTGTTCTTATGCCTACAGTATACTATGCAGCACCTGCATCTTGCGTCCTTGATCATGCACAAAGCTCCTGTCAGTACAGTCTGTGTTGACTAATACACAGTAAGGGATACCTGAGTGTGTATATGAGTATGTTTTTCACACGTTATCCTAACAATGCACTAGAAGAGTACCTTGGCTGAGGAGGTACTTTGTAGTTGATTTTGGTGAGATAATTTTTTTTCATTGTTACGACACTGCAGAGGAGTCATGATGCTTTTCTTATATTCACATGCAGTTCAGCTGTTCAACTGATTTTTTTGCAGAAAGTTTGCAGTCAATAGATGTTGTACTTTTATTTTGAATAATTATAAAACTGCATGTCAGCACTGTAAAAAATCAGCTCTTCTAATGAGGATCTAAAGCCTGCCTTGCTCATGCAATTGCACACCATTAGAATCTTCCCAGAAGGAAAACTATGATGATCATAGTATTGACCTCTTTCTGGAGGTTCATGCCATCTTCTACAAATGCTCCATGACTGCAGGACTCGGTGCAAATGTAGGAGGCGACTATGTCTAAAAATAATGGGCAGGTTTTGTATTTTAGAAAAAGTGTATTAATTAAACCCACCTTCATATTCAATATATTGTTTTGTGTGTTTTCCATCTCTTTCTGGCAACATTTAGGAAATGAAACAGCATTTATGGAGCAGCTTTCATCAGGGTTAATTATTTGTTCTACTGCTCTGGGGATTGTATTGACTCATGTTAGTGGTCATTTTCTGTATTATACAAAGACCATTACCAAACGCTGCCTGTCTAAACCTCACCATAAAAATGTAATTATGCTGTAGTCACAACAAGCTTATGGTCATTTGTTAGATATATTAATTAAAATGTTTATCCATTAAGTAAATAGAAAATGTAAAAAGAGTGTCATTACATTTGCATCAGTATGCAATTAATTTTTATAGCGCGTTAGTTGCATATACATGTAAATTCATGTGGACAGCTTTGGTGTTTAACTCGTTGATCTTCACTCTCAGCAGATTGGCTTCTAGTGTAGCTTAACGCCATTTTTCTTTTTTATTTATTTACCCCGATTCAACTTAATAAAAGCACAAACAACAATAAGATTTGTCAATAACATCAGAGTTAATGTCTGATAATTTTGATAATTTATTTACCAAAAAATGATGCAGATTTTAGCTGTAAAATACTAAAAAGTTACTGGAGCTTCAGGAAAGTCTACTCTCCTTACATCCACAAAAAAACTACGTACATGCCTTTTAAAGTCAGTCACTATACTGCCAGGTACTTCCTCATGGGAGTGTGCGTTTGCGAGTGCTTAGCAGCCAAACATACAAACCCACCAACCCAGAAAGAGATCATAGGTGAGATCATGCTTCTCATCAGACAAAAAGGAGACAGTTCCATTTCAAACATTTATAAAGTATTTTATCATTTTGCTAATATTATTCTTGTAGGATCAATCATGTGTGATTTCCCTCCTTCTGGGACAGTTGTGATTTTTATCGGCCATGATTTCCCTGCGGGCGAGGCACAGCATTGACTTAACCCACCGCTCAATCAGCGGTGGGGTAACTGATCACCGTCCAAAAGTGAAAGGGCTTGATGAGGTTACCAACCTTGTCACCCTTCACCTTGCCCATGTGACCTTTGCGTCTGAGTCGGCTGGACCGTGGCGTAGGGACGCCGGGTTAATCAATGGCAGAGACAGCATGTGATAAAACAAGGGCTCCCCAGGGAGAGTCCAAAGCAAGCTATCAGTGTCCTGAATGGTCAGGCTGTCCGTCTGTCACCTGTGTTTGTTCATGTACAGCATCATGTTCAAGTTTGTTTGTAGCAGCTGAGGATAATTTTAACGTTTAAACAGCTAATAATCAATGACTCCCAAATTCAAATGCCAATTTGACTTTTTTTTCATTATTACGGTTTATGCTTATTTTCATTGGTTGGTGTACTTAGGTTTAGGAAATTGATCAATGTTTGGCTTTATCAGACTTTTCCTATTTCTAGTTCCTTCAGGCGGTGACCTTTTAGAAGTGTTTATCAGTTTACAAATGCACATATTGGAATAGTGATTTAAAAAGCCCTCAGCTATGACCTGACACTCTTATAAAAGTTTGTCCTCTTAACTGTAGAATGAAACATTATATACAGAGTAATGGCCCCAGGCGGCCAAAACAATCTCAACCATACCTCAAAGAAGTTAGAGCTGCCAGTATGATGGCTGAAAGGCAAAATGAAGATGAGAAAAGTTCACAAACACTGACATTTACAGGTCATGCATAAACAGCAACTGAGATGTATTGATATGGTTGTGTAGAGACTCTCAATAATGACCCTATTAAACATGTTGAGGAACTTTCTCTCATCTGCATCAAGCTTCTGGCATTTGACAAGTATTTTAATTACACTTATTGATCGCCCATAGACAGTAGTTATTTAATGGCCTCTGTTTCCCTGGTGGGATTATGGCAGCCATAGGCAATGAGATGAGATGTCACTATTCATGGACATTTAGTTGAACAAACCACCCTGGTAAAATAAGTGGTAGATGTGCAATGTGTGATTTGTGGTTTCTATGGATGCACTACATGTTGTGGCTTACAATGGCAAATCACAGAACACTGTTTTATCTCCAGTCACCCTTCTCCTATCAAAGTACTGTTTCTAGGCAGATTTATTTTCAACCAGCCACTCTCTCCTTACGTGGCTTTTCCACTGAAGAACCAGTCAAGCCTTTTACCTTTTTCTTCTCTCCTCTTGATCAAACCTGGGTCCAAGCGTCCATCTCATCCTTCTCTGACCATCTCTCCATTCATCTTTCTTTTATCTTTGTCTCATCGAGGTCTCCGGTGGGAGCAGAGAGGTGACAGGCGTGTGTCTGCGTGGCCCTGCTGTCTGCCTTTCTAATGAGCCTGAAACACAGGGGGTCAGCCTATTATGGAGATGAGCAGATCCAGGCAGGCCAAAAGGTGATGGACCTTGCTAATAGGGGCCCTCTCTCTGTTACTCCGCCCCACCCTCCCACCTCTCATGTCATCTTCTTTCCCTCTATCTATTTCTGAGACTTTCAGTCTGTCCTGCAACATCTAATGAAGGACCCTGTATGCTAAACATAAGCTGAGGCCTCCTGCTTGTGCCTCTCTTCCTCCTATCCTTCTTTCCTTCCCCCCTTATCTTTTTATCCTAGAGGTTGTTTGAAGTTTTTTTTTTCTTCCGCTGGTTGGTTCAATCATCTCTCTGAGCCCAGGGCCACCACTGTTTGTCTGCTCAGCCTCAGTGGGGTCTCTTTGTAGCCAGGCCCTGCACTGGAGCTTACTACTGCTTCCTCCAATAGAGTGTGTGCTTCTGCATGTATGTGTGTACTTTCAACTTTCATCATATGCAGCTGTCCTTTTGCCTCCTCCGTGGCCATGCCTCAGTGAGGCAGGTATAGGCTTTGAAATGCCACCAGAACTTAGCTACAGAGGCATGACAAAACACAGGCACTATCTCAGTAGAAGTTGGCAACACACACACTTTACAAGCAAAGATGAGCTCTCACTCTCTACACACACACACACACACACACACACATGTTCTCTCTTATTCAGTTTTAAATTACCTAATACACCTGCACCCCTCCTAACTCCTCTACCCTTTTCATTTTTTTATTTTACTATGCAATCTCGTTTATTTCTCATGGGGGTGAGACAGTAAATTAACCCTGGGTAAATACGTACCTGTTTAATATTGAGTTGTAGCCTTGATAAATCCACGGTGGTATACTCAACAGTACTGGTGCAACGTGAAGCAGCAGGGTCACCCTCATTGGGTAGTGGCTCATTAAAAAATAAAAAGGGCTCAGAAACCTGCCTCGTTAGCGCTTTTCTTCAACATTTGATCTTCCCAGGTCTCAGGAATACATTTTATTTTACTGTTTGCCAGTCAAAAGCTCAGTGGGTGCTTTCGGTTGCTAGGTCAAATGGAATGATTAAACAGGAAGCGATTCATTGGTCAGATCAGGTGATATGCAGATTAGGGCTGCTGTGCTGTTCCAATGCCTGGCAAAGAGAAATATCACATGCAGGGAATATTCTAAAATGGTTGTTGCTAGGGGAACTTTGGGGAAGCTCTGATTTTTAATGTAATACACCTGCATTACTTTTAGCATCATTTTATTTTTTTATTTTTTTCTTATTTTTTCTTATTTTTTTGGAAAGCTCAGAAATTCCTGTAAAGCATCATATTTACACAGGCGTCCCATCAGACCAGGAAGTATATTAGTAACAGTAACAGAAGGGGTGTTAGCACTTCTGAGGCCATTCAAGTGTCAAATCAAATCACACACACCACAGCTAGTTCAAATATTTGAGACAATTTATTGAAATTTTATTAATAAAATGCTCCAAGCTCCTGTAATTATCTGATTGCCAGTGCCTGAGGTTTCTGCCTCCAAGGGATATTTAGTGTCATAACTGAACTCACAGTGAGAGGTGGTCCCGATGATTAGCTCCTGTTAGCGTCAGGTCTCATCCACTTCTCTGTGTTATCCCTTAGCATTAGTCTAATGGCCCAGGAAACCAGATAATGACTCTCAGCACAGATTAGCATCTGCCACTGCTACTGCTGGCGTTAGACAACACACAAGACCACACACACACACACACACACACACACACACACACATATTGTACATATAGACACTTACAGATAGACTCTTTGCATTAGGCTATAAATACACACATACACACACATAGATGGACACAAATGTTCAAACGGAGGCTGCAGAGGAAATTACATGGTTTCGTAAAGGATCCCAGAGATGAAGACAAACGCAACTTCAGTCTCTATTTTTCTCATCTTTCTCTTTTGAACTTACATACATCCATCAACTCTAAAAAAGCTTTTCATCTCAAGTCAAAGTAAATTTCCCAAGGATGCCAGCTATATCTAAAGAGATAAAAAGAAAAAACAAAAATACAGACTATAGTCATTTGAACTGAGTGTCAAACTCACTTATTTTATCACAAAAATTCTCAACACATACTCTATCTTGAGCTTTCTTAAACTGATTGTTGTAATGCTGCTGCTGTGAATGTCAGCAGTTCATTGAGTTGATATGCAGAAGCTAAAATGTAAAAAAGTAGATTGTGTTTTTTTGTGCTTAGAGGAAGCCCAAGGCTTCGTCTGTGATGTGTTTGAAGAAGGAGCTGTGTGAGGGCTGTAATGCAAATGAGCATGTGTGTGTGTCTAAACGTTCCTCTGCCGCTCCATGTGCTGAATGTTTACAACCATAGGGCAAAAGCTATGTGTCTGCCTTGTGCATGAACGCATGAATGCCGGCCTCTGTGTGCAATCCCTCCTGCAGGGCATTGGAGTGGGCTGGAAGGAGGAGGCCTTTCTGTGCTGTCTGAAGTCTCGCCGTCTATAAAGAGGCCTCTTCACGTGTGGAGCGCTGGTGATAGATAGTCACTTATGCTGCAGCTGACATCCAATCTGGGATCAGCGATTATAAAGCCCTCACCTCATGCGTCCCTTCTGTAACCATTGGACCCCCTCTGCTCAAACACAGAAATCCCATTTTGTGTCACAGGGCAGTGAAATGAGGTTGTGTCTGGGTATGTCTGTATGTGTGTCTCTGATGGAGTGTGTCTGCATGTGTGAGAGCCTACAGGCCAAATGCATATCTGCCATTGTTAATAATTTAAAGGGTAATTCCTGTGTGTTTAAACCTGAGCCAAATTTCACCATGTTTTTACATGGTTTGAAAATCTGATATTGAGTGGGAATATAACCTGCATTTGTCTGTAAACAGTTCACAAAAAAATGCTTATTTTAGCTGTTTTCATGTATTCTGATCAAATACTCATAATAATTTACTTACTATTACTTAGTAAGGTTCTCCTGCTTGTCTGACCATCCTAGTCAGGATTGAACATGATTGTCTGCAATAAAGAAAGGCTGATTGTTTGTCATCAATGTGTAGTGTAGGTGCTTTGTGAAGTGATGATTTCAGATTTGTGTTGTACATACATAGCTCTGCTGGGATCCCATTGTTGTCGTCTGAGCCTGTCAATGGTGGATCAAGGCCCCATTGTGCCATTACTGATCTCAGTATTGGATCTATTCATTTAGGTGGAGTGTATTTAACATAGCAACCTACTGATTTTAAGGCAATTTTAAAACATTTTCTGAACTTTTGTTTTGCACAGAAGACAACGATTTGTAATTTAACATATTAAGAAGTGTGAGCTTGTTGTCTAAGGAAAATGTAAGAAGACATTTTTTTATCAGTACAAACAAAAAAGACCACCTATCTAACCTTGATACTAACCAAACTCAGAAGTTAATGATGAGCCAGACCAGCAGCAGGTTCAGTGGGTAAGACGCTCCTCAACCTCCTTTGTTGGATGAATTGCTTCTCATTTCCCATCTCCAGCTTCTCAGTTACCTGGGCGGGCTTATCAATGGCCAGATCAGTAGCTGGCTTCAGTAATGATATAGCTTCCACAGACTTATCAGCAGTCTTCTTATTGTTCCTTTCTCTGCCCTTTCTGGCTTCACAGAAAGATATCTGCTGAGGTGAGGTGGGTTTTTCCACACTGGAGCCCTTGCCCAGGTTTTATTCCCTTCCTCTCTTTTTGCTTTTCACTGTATCCCTCTGTCTCCATCTCTCCATTTCGGCCCACAGTCACTCCTCTACACTGACCTGTCCTGTAGCTTCTTGATGCCTCATATGTATTTGATCCCTCTGTGTGGCAGAACCTGCCGCTGTGATCTAGACGTGATCAACTCACATGCATACTTTGGGTTGGCATTCACCAGGGAACTGTAAGCCCAGCATGGAAACTCCTTTGAGACAGCTACACAGAAACACATACTGGCAGCATGATTAGACAGTGCCACCGGATCCTGTGTGTCTGCATGTGTGTGTGTCTGACATCCATGCTTTTTTTGTATGCGAGAATCAGAAGCCTGTATCTACACTTTTTTACTCCGGCCCCTTGTAACACCAATCTCTCTGAGTTCCAAGGGAACCTGGCACACCTTTAACAAGCCTTCACTTACACAGAACAAATAGCTACAGAATGAGCCAATATACAGGAACCACAGTTCAAACCTCCCTCCTCTGTCCCTCTGCTATCTCAAACCAGTCATCTATGACTGTGTGTGTCTATGTGGCCACATGTAATGTTCTAGTTGATACAGATATAAATTTAAAATCTTTATCATACATATTTTTTAGGAACTCAATTCAGAATTGTTTCTAACAAATATTTATAATTTAACAAAAATCTATTACGGGACAAAGAGAATACATTTGGTGCTTGCTCGCTCTCTGTTCATTTTCTTTTATATGGTGTTATTTTTTGTCTGTGTATGTGTGTGCAAAGGTTTGGGTCACAGCTTTCACACTCAATAATGTGACAGCTATCACCTGAAGCACTCACCCTGTGGGCCAAACCCAGATCAAATGTGCTCGTGAAGAAAATTGCCATTTGGTCAACAGTATACTGGCCAGAACCAACACATTGTTACTTTAATGGAACCTATGATAGTATTGGCAACATCATCTGAACATAAAGTTGCAAAATTCACAGTACACAAATAGTCAAATAGTGGCTCAACTCCCCTGACAGAGCAAGTTGTTTTGTTTTCTCTTTTGTTCTTTTGCATGTGGTTAACTTTCATTTTAAATCACACTTGGCAAAATAGTTAGTATATAGTTAGTTTGATTGCAGCAAAGCAATCAAACTCTAGATATTCTACACGTTTATCGTTATACGATTATTCTTCCGTACGTTTTTCGGCGCAGCGCAGCTTCAAAACCGCTATTCCGATTCTAACCATTCAAACATCAAAAGATTCAGCTCGTCAAGGACATTTACGGAAACTTTTTAAATTCCTTCAAATCATTATAATATTCAAGATATTAATAAAAATATGCATTTTTTTTAACATTGAAGTCAATGGAGAATCTTCAAAAACAACCTTCAACTTTAACATCTAACTACTTCCACATGCCTTTAGCTAGAGACACCATTCAAACACCATTCTATTCAGCT
>JAVQJX010175888.1:0-11650 GCA_036025115.1 Ambassis agassizii
AAATTTTATATTTTAGCATATGTACATGAGGTACATGTAAAGTTTTTGACATGTATAACACTGAATTAAGTTTAGTGTACATAATAAAGAGAGTCTAAGAGATGACTGTGCAAGCAGCAACATGTGTGTGTGTGAACTTTTGTATAGCTTCTCAAGCCGAAGACAGTCTAAACAGGCACAAAACATCAGCTATAATTATGCAAATCTGGGAAAAACAGTGCTTTGAATCCATCTAAGAAGAGTATAAAATGGAAATTTAACTGTGACCTGTTGTTGACTGAGACAGAAAAGAGTCTGTCCAACCTATCAGTGCAGAAGCTGTGGTGACCAACACCTCATCACTTCAATCTTGCAATGGAGCAATGGAGTGAAAGCTCATTTGCATAATGAAGATATCACTGTGGTCTGTTAAAATATTCATAAGTGGAGGGACTCATCAGTAAAAAGAAGCAATGGGTCAGTAGGCTTTTCACTGCCAGACTGTGAGCCACAACACATGGCAAACAGACTCTTATATCCCATGGGCATGCAGAACAACTGAGACAGAATTAACTATTAACGAGGTTGTGAGTTCAATACTCACTAAAGCGTCCCATGTGTCACAATAAAGTTATACATTTACCCCCCTGCCCCCCCCCCAAAAAAAAATCTACAAAATATGTTGCATACATAATGTACACTATTATATATAATACACATGTATCTAGCTAAATTGTATCATAAATCATAAATATGTGTTTTTATTTGACTACGTGGATGGTAATTAAGTTTTTTTTTAAAAAATATAAAAATCATGTAAAACATTTTAATGTAAAGCTCTCTACTTCCATCTAGTGCCTGTACGTGAACAAAAGTTAAACTCCAAACCTCTAGATGGCGCTAAGTAGCAACACTGGAAGAGTTTCTCGTCTCTTCAATATCGCGAGATTTTACTAAAGTCGCGTTCATAGATCGACCTGACAGCCGGGAGTAACAGCGGCTCTACAGCACGAAAATGACTGAATAAATCGTACGTCTGATTATACGAATACAACGAGGTTAATATAGGTCCTCAATTGCTTCGTACATCGTTAAAGTAGCGAATAAAAGTAGCTTCAAGTAGCTGCAAAATGAAAGTCTGCCGACTCACAGGAAATGTAAGGGAAAGTGTAACTAAGTTATGTCGTTGGACCTCACAGAAAACAATTATTTTAAATTAGTAGGCTATTTTATATCCGCTATATTAAAACTGAAAGTACTGTGCTTCAATAGATGTGCATGCTTTATTAAATTGAATCAGTACTAAAGAACACTTTATCAAAAACACCTTGAAACTCCGAGACATTTGTAGTGTAACTATATTTTTAGTCTATAGGATTAGTACTTGTTATTTGTTAATATAGGATCTTTATTTTTCTTTCTTCAGTTGGACTGAAACACCAAGTGATCTCACACTTAAAAATGGCAGCACTTCCTGGAGTGAGGGCCCTCTTTGTGCTACATCGATCAGGGACGTTGCAGCGGAGCTTTGGGGTCATCCCAGTACAGCTGATATCATCCTGCCTTCCCACGAAGCTTTGCAGTTCTACTACAAGCAGTAATGTGCCAAAGCAGCCAGTGATCCAAGAGAATGAAGGCCTGCTTCAGAACCTGAATCTTATGGGAGTAGATTTGAAGAAGGTGAGGCAGCGTCAGCCTGGGGTGCTTCGTAAACCCTTCACTAATGAACAAGGACTTGCTCAGTTCCTGCAAAGAAAAGGGGCCAGTGACAAGGTAATTGCTAGCATCATATCCCGTTATCCCCGTGCGATCACTCGCTCGATTGAGCACCTGGAACAACGCTGGCAGTTGTGGAGAAACATCTTTCAGACAGATAACGAAATCGTGACCATCCTGGATCGCTCACCTGAGTCTTTTTTTCGCTCCAGCGACAATGACAACTTGAGGATGAACATATCATTTCTGAGCTCACTAGGATTGAACACCAGAGACCTTCATCGGCTCCTGACCACAGCACCGCGGACATTCTCCAACTCCTTAGAGCTCAACAAGCAGATGGTGACCTTTCTGGAAGACATCTGTATAGACCTTGGTGGAACAAACCCAGAGCAGTTTGCTAAAACTGTCATAGCCAGAAACCTGTATATTCTTATCAGAAGCACTAAAAGAGTCAAAGCAAACATCAATAACCTGAAAACTTCCCTGAATTTGAGCGATTCAGAACTTCTTACTCTTCTTCAAGGCCCTGGGTCAGAAATTCTGGATCTTTCCAGTGAGTATCTGAAAAATAATTTTAGCAGTCTTCAGAAGAAGATGGCTTCACTTGGCTGTCAGGCAGCTGAAATCAAAAAACTGGTTATCAGCTATCCAATGATTCTCTACATTGGGTCAGACACGCTGAGCTCTAAAATTGACTGTCTCCTAAAAGGAGGAATAACAATAAAACAGATAGTGCAAAAGCCCAAGGTTTTGGATTACAGCACACAGAACATAACAGGACGACTGGAGGAGCTGAAGAGAGTGGGATACGACTTTGAGAAAAATGGGATCAACATACTGGACTCTAGTCGAAAGCGTTTTGTTGCAAAGATTGAAAAACTTGCATCACCAGATAAATTACTGTAGCTGCCTGTAATCTGACATTACCTGCTATTTTTCTTTGAGCTCAACATTATGCACCTACAAAATATGACCTTCTGTGAAAGCTTTAGTCTCAGTTGATGGTGCACAAATCCAAAATATTTATAAGACATCAAAAGCAGTAAATGTTTAGTACCTTTACTTCAAAATGCCTTATACAATAGATCACTAATGCTGCTTTTGTATCAGTTTGTTGATTGAATATAATTCAGCTAATATTTGTCTATTTTTGTAACACTGCATAGATCATATTTTCTCCCTCCTTGAATATGCACTTGCATTCATCTTGTGCTGCATTCTTGAAATAAAAACATATTAAAAATGTGTCTGAAATGCTGTTTCATCATCTTATATAAATCATTATGTCCTTTTGGATACTTTTTGGTAAAACGGATACATTTGATTGCATATTCATATAACGGGTATTTTTTTTGTTTTATGTTCTGGTCCTGGAGAGATATTTGGTTATGCGGAACCAATGTTCGACAGGAAGTTTACTACGGACTTTAGTGAACAGCTGCACAACAGTGTCCTCACGATGCAGATCGCCGCTGTTCATGTCAAAGCCTCAAAGCTTGAGATAGAAGTGTTGTCCAAGTTGACTGTATTTTTGTTTAATCCGTCACCTCTGAAGAGATTGTAATTAACTATAAAACAGCATTAAAGTCGTTAGTTAGCCGGCAGATAACGGCGCTGTTACGCTAACTGTTAGCTTGTTAGCAGGGTAAGATTTATTACTTTTTATTTTGTTGGTCGAGAAAAGCATGCTATAGTAGCTAATCGATAACTTTTTCGGCAGGTAAGTAATGTATTATGTATACTATTATGTAATTATTAATATAAATATATGTACTATTACATTTTACGTTCGTGTCTTATATTTAACTGTGATTGAAATACAGCAGTACTGCAGTCAGAATGACGTTATAAGTAACCTGATAGTTGTATGTGTGTAGTGTGTCATAAACATTAGGCAGATTCTGCTCCTCTGTGCTTGTTAGCTGCAGTCTGATTGGAAAGTTATCTGCTTTTTCAGAATTGGAGAAAGTATGATGGAAACAGCTGTGCAAGAAACCACTGAAAGAGATGTGGCTGTAAAGGGAGAAGCCTCCATCAAATCTGAGTAAGTAACTAACAGGGGACTCTGATGAAAATGATGGGATTCTTGGTGCTAGAATCGGTTGATACAAATGCACCATACAAGCTGCAGGAAGCCTGAGCAGCATTAATTTCATTGTGACCCAGCTAAAACTAAGAGAAGGAAACCTACTAGTAGTGACTTACACCCCCACATTTTACACTGCCTGCTGCTTTGTCCGGTGAAGCCAAGAAAACTACACTGTCAGCTCGACTCATTGTATGTAGTGAGGATTTAACCCTTCCCCCTGCAGTACATGGACTAGCTTGTCTGAATCAGTGGTTACTTTGCATTAACAAAGACTATAAAGAGGAACTAACCCGGCTTTTCACTGGCTGTTTTATACAGTTCTCCAGAGTTGTCTCAAACGGCATCATCAGCTACGATCAGTTCTCGTTTTTTTGGTGTAATGGTTGCTATGTGGAATACATTTCATACCAAAAATCTGCTGTTTTTCATACAGATTCCTTACAACCAAAGAAAAATTTCATGGGTTTATTGACTCAGAGTGGCAGAGTTCAAAAGGAGACAAGTCTGGAGAAAAAGACACAGCTGAAGAGACACCTGAGGAGACACCTGAAGAGCAACCTGAACCCAAAAAGCCAAAGCTTGACTCTGAAGATGGATATCATACAGGTGGCAAACGTCTTCGGGGACAGAATAAGTCAAGGCCACACACAAAGCCGACTGCATATGATGAAAAACGACTATGTGTCTCTGTCGTACAGGTATAAAGCTTTAACCAGCCATTCAGAAATGCAGCACACATTATTTTTTTGATTGGTGTCAGCTCATTTCTCTTCATGATTTTCCATCCATTTAGAATGTGAAATGCCAGTATGGAGACAAATGCCACTTTCACCACAACATTGCAGAGTACATGGCCTCTAAGCCTGCTGACATCGGGGAAAGCTGTTACCTCTATGAGACTTTCGGGAAGTGTACATTTGGTCTCTCCTGCCGTTTTGCCAAGGCGCACACTACACCTGACTTCAAGACCATGGAGAAGGAAGATCTAGTTAAGGCATATGAAGGCAGGACTTTGGTGAAAAACAGCTTGACAAAAGACCTCCAGAATCGTCTGAGGAAGCGTGCAGTAGCCTTCAAAAAGTCAGCAGAGTACCTGAAAACTCTTTCTAACTACAAAGAAAAAGGAGAACGGCAAGGGAATGGTAAGACGTCTGAAAGCATTTTACACTTATTGCTTTCCGTTGCAACAAAAATCTGCAGTGTGTAGCAACTTTATGATTCAGTCAGATTTTGATATTGTGATATAATTCAGTCTCACTTTGACTCACTCAGGTCATGCTTGTGCAGCTGAGGCGGATCTGGTAGGACAAACGCAGCATGTGTCTACTGAAGCGAAGGTACTTTGAATACTACATATTATTCTAAAGCTAAAGAAGAAATATTGTGTTGAATGTTCTTCTTTGTGACTTGCTGCAGGTCAGCCCAGAACCTCCAGTGAAGACTATGGGTCCACTGACTGATGTAGATGTCATCAAGCTGCGCCCGTGTGAGAAGAAGCAGGTACGTCTCTGTTACATTCTGCATTATTATATTCTTCCAAGTTGTGTTGGCTTGATGTCTAAGAGGTTGTTCTCTTGGTGTGTTAAAGGTGGACTTTGAAGACAAACTCTACCTCGCTCCTCTAACAACTGTAAGTGCCAAAATGGAGCGAGCACTGAAGTTATTGATAGTATATGTTACTGTATCAGCTAATAACATAGCAAACGAAATTACATAGGTTTGTACTAAGTTTTTTCTTTTTCTTTGTCATTTCTTCAGTGTGGAAATCTGCCTTTCCGTCGCGTGTGCAAGCGCTTTGGTGCAGACATCACCTGCGGGGAGATGGCTATGTGCACAAACCTGCTGCAGGGGCAACAGTCAGAGTGGGCCCTCCTGAAGAGACACGAGAGTGAAGATCTGTTTGGTGTTCAGGTGACGGTTTTCACTTTCCTTCTCCAACACACGATGAAGATTTTATTAAATGTCTGTGTTTACTGAAGTCTTAATTGTGTCTCCAGGTGGAGGGCTGCTTCCCGGACACCATGACAAGATGTGCAGAGCTCATCAACGACACCATTGACGTAGATTTTGTGGACATCAACTCTGGATGCCCCATTGATCTTGTATACAAAAAGGTACATTCCTCTATTTCTAACCAGGCTGATCAGATGAAATGTTTTCACAAATTCATGACGGGTAAATAAAGGAAAGTAATGCAAATATTTAACCTTACTTGTTACATGTCAGCATGTCTTTGACAGATTGTTTCTGTTGGCTTTTCGTCAGGGTGGAGGCTGCGGTTTGATGACGCGCACCAGAAAATTTGAACAAATAATCAAAGGAATGAATTGTGTAAGTGTGTGTGTGTGTTTATTCAGTGAAGGCAAGTCTAATTTTGATTGTTCAAGTACCCCCTTGTCTCTCTGAAAAGAAGTGATTCAAAACATGCTGACTCTTCCTGAAGGTCCTTGATGTCCCTTTAACAGTCAAGATCCGCACTGGGGTTCAGGAGAAGTCCAACATGGCACACAAACTCATCCCAGAGATGAAGAACTGGGGGGTCTCCATGATCACAGTGAGTCTTGATGTAGTAGAAGCTCTTAGAGTCAGTCTGGCACAGTGTGTTTGTCGTTTTAATACTGACATGTTAGCATGACGCAGCTTTCAGGTGTGACATTCTTTTTTTTCACAGCTGCATGGAAGATCCAGGGAGCAGCGATACACAAAGTTAGCAGACTGGGACTATATCACCTCCTGTGCTAAGCTGGCCAGTCCTGTTCCACTTTTTGGTATGTGGAAGAACTCCATGTAATCACTTTGGCATTTTCTGTGTTATAAAACCATGCACAAATTCCAGAGCAGAAATCTACTGCTGCAGTTATGGTGAACAAAGGTGACCTGCTCTTACAGGTAATGGAGACATTTTGTCCTATGAAGATGCCATGAAAGCAAGAGAGACCGGAGTTTCTGGTATCATGATTGCGAGGTTGGTGTCACTCACATGATTACACACAGCATGGACAAAATGATGCAAACAACTTTTAATGCCACCCCTCTGAATGTGACCTAAATATATGCATACATGAAACTTATTGGTGGGTTTCCACTATGGAGTTCAATCACATGTTAAGAACTGACATTAAATGTGATTGTCTCTCCTCAGAGGTGCTCTCATTAAGCCCTGGATTTTCACTGAGATTAAAGAGAGCAGACACTGGGACATCTCGTCCAGCGAGCGCCTCGACATCCTGAGGGATTTCACCAACTTTGGCTTGGAGCACTGGGGCTCTGACACCCGAGGAGTGGAGAAAACCCGCACGTTCATGCTGGAGTGGCTCTCCTTCATGTGCAGGTGCACTTCACAATATTTTCTGGTGGCTTTAGGAAAACATTGAACTATTGTAGATATGTTGAACGTGAGGGGGAAAAAAAGAAAAGCATTTCCTTCTTTTCTCTCCATCTATTTAGATACATCCCAGTGGGTCTTTTGGAGCGAGTGCCTCAGAAAATCAACGAGAGACCTCCATATTACATGGGCAGGAACTATTTGGAGTCACTGATGGCCAGTCAGAATGTTGGAGACTGGGTCAGGATCAGGTGAGCGCACAGCCCTCTCAGTTCAAATGATAGTATTTGCATTTTTTGATTATAACAACACTCTTTCACTCTCCAGTGAAATGCTGCTCGGACCCGTACCGAAGAATTTCAACTTTCTACCCAAACATAAAGCCAACGCCTACAAGTGATTCTCCCCCCGTGTGTGACGGCTAAAAACATGCAGAGTTTATTTTTTTGTTTTTAAAATTAGCTCTAAAAAATAAAAGTCATTTTTTGTGTGTTTATAATGTGGAGCAGCAGAATGATTCCTGGGTTTGTTTGTGTATTTTATGTAATAAAATCATTTGCAACACGAACATGTTTCTGTGTCTTTGATATTTTGATGCTTTTCCATTTATGTGATTTCTGTTTTATTGATATGATATAGTTTGTAAAATAAATGCCACACTTGCACCATAAACTGTTCATCTATCCTTTACTTTAAAGAGATTACCATACATCCAGAAATGGCAGGTTTCCATTTCACATGTGGTTTCATTAGGCAGTAGCAGCTTCCAGGTGCAATCAATTAACCCTTTGAGGAGTACTTAAAGCAGGTTGTCACCTTACCTCCTCAGCCTGAGTTGAGCAGCTGCAAGAGGGCTTTCATTTTGAGCCATGGCTGGACTGCTGCTGTCATTGTTGCTGGTCCTTGCAGGGACTCAGTTTCTGGGGCAGGTCCAGGGATGGGACTGGATCGACGAATCTCAACTTCACAGTTTGTATGAGACCGGACGCTTGAGTGAGCCACTTAAAGTTAGAGCTCTGGATAAAATACCAGCTGCCCCAGAGATGACTATAGGTGAGTTCACATTAAAAAGAACTTCTTCCAACCTCAAGTCTGTATTTGTGACAATATATTTTGTAGACCTGTGTGCACCAACGTCTAATTTTTCTGACTGCTCCTGTCTTCTTTCAGATGAGGACATTGAGTATGATGAGGGTGGAAGTGGATCTGAGAACATCGTGGTTGAAGGCCATGCCACCAATCCAAGAAGCTGGGATGATCCTACACAAAGTGAATTTCAGGTGGAGTTTGATGGTTCTCCAGGGAGCTGGACCAGTCATACTGTCGGTCCAGGTTCTGCTTCACTGGATGTGGTTTGCAGCAACTCTGGCTTTCAAGTTACCCCACTGACAGGCCTGCTGAGTGATGTTAAAGTTTTAGGTATACATTGGGTAACTTTTTGTGTCTTTAGTTGATTTGTTAAATTTCTATAGTTGGTGATTTCTATTCTAGACTCAAAGGACTTTGTGTCTGTGGTGGATGCTCCTGGCTCTTGTGGTTATAATTTGAACTTTCACACCAGCACCCTGACTGTACCTTTCACTGGCTGCAATGTGAAACAACAGGTAGATGACTATAAATACTGGTCCTGTATGAACCATGTGTTAAGACTGAATGAATTCCAGTGACCTGTTCTCTTAATTTTAGGCTAACGGCTACAGTCTGCAGCTGCTGCATGTTGATGCATTGGGTCACACACGAGTTTCTACAGCATCGTGTGAGAGAAGAACAACCTCAAGGTATGCTTTTACGCCGCATCCTCGTGCCTTACCTGAAAAGTGCAAGGACCCGACAACCGCACCACCAACTACTACTAAATATGTCCCGACCACGACGGTGATTACAACAAGAGCACCAACAACTGCTTCAAAGGGGAAAGGTCAGGTAGATGTAACCAGCTAATGCACTGAGGATGACCACAAAGCACTGACTTTAAATATCCTGGCTGTTAATTCCAGTTTGTGTCGTCCCTGCGAAAGAGCGGCTGTCTTGTGGTCAGGCTGGAATCTCCTCCTCAGACTGTAAGAAGAAGGGATGCTGTGTGGATTCATCGACCTCTGCCTGCTTCTACCCACTGGATGGTAAGGCTTTGGCTTGGAGACACTTCAGTATAAACCTTATTAAATCTAACTTATGTACTTCTCTCCTCTCTCAAGAGTGCACTGCTGATCAGCACTTTGTTTTTGCCATTCGTTACAACTCCGCACCCATCAACGTGGACCCCACCAAACTCATCATACCAAAGAGTCCAAGCTGCAAACCGGTCATTGTTAATGACAAGGTTGCCATCTTTAAGTTCAAAGTCACAGAATGTGGGACGCTTACTTATGTAAGTTTGTGCTGAATGTTTCACTAACATCCAGCATTCTGAATGTGGGGACTCCACATACTGCAACTATCACAAGTCAATCTAATGAAGACTACATCGGTTCTGAAAGTTTGACTTTTTGTCCACAGAATGTTGGTGAGATGAAGGTGTACCTTGCTGAAGTGCAGACAATTGTCCATGCTCTGAACCTCAAATACGGGGTAATTACAAGAAGTGATCCTGTCAGGTGAGTCCAAACCAATGCTACACCAAGCTGTACAAACACAATCCTACCTACCAGTTTCCCGTCTGGAGGGTCCACAGCTGGAAAGGCGTGATTAACTCTTACTCTGAAAGGATCCATTGCACTTCCTCCGGAAAGTAGATGACCTCATGATGCTGCCATTGGTCTTCTGATCACTTAAATGGACCATCACTTGCAGGTTCTTGGTGGAGTGCCGCTACAGCCAGTCAGGGAGCACAAAGGCATCACTGGCTAGTGTTGGCTACATGGTCAAAACCCCGGCCTCCACTGTGCCAGCATCCGTTATCTCCACTGGTGTATATGGTGTCGAGCTGAAAATGGCTACAGGTCAGGTTTTCCTGTCGACAAACTACAGTCTGAAGAGGAGTCAAGAGTCCACTAACCTGTTCTCTGTATACCGCCAACAGATGAGACCTTCACCAACTATTATCCCTCCAACTTCCAGCCCTTGAGACTGCTCCTAGGAAGCCCTGTGTATCTTGAATTGAGCCTGATGTATCCCTCAACGGATGCGGTCATTCTTGTCAATTACTGCCTGGCTTATCCTCGCTCTGCAACTAATGCTCTGGTGCTTGTTTATGAAGGGTAAGAATGATTAACTCCATTGGGGGAGGAATCTGTTTTTAAAATTCAACTTTAAAACCAGTTTTTTTTTTTTTTTTTTTTTTTATCCACAGATGTGCCAATCCTAACGATCCACTTGTGTCGATACTTAAAGCTGTGGACGATCCCAAGTTCCGGCCTAAAAATCTTGAGTACAGGCGCTTTAAGGTGTCTGCCTTCCAGTTTATGAACCAGAAGACAAACAAGCACCTGGATGAAGAAGTGAGTCGGTCCATTTCAAGTTGTCTGACGCCAAGACTAAACTATGATGCTCAAATTACTCTGCAAAGAAACTGAATCCCACCTGGATTTCAAGTTGGTCTTGTAATGCAGGTTCTGACATGTTGCACTGTTCTCTTCAGATCTATTTCATGTGCTCTGCTGAGGTTTGTAGGCCTGCAGAAAAGACCTGCGAGGAGCACTGCTTTGACCCGAAGGTGAGCTTCATCCTTCCACATGCTGTTAATGTTTAAATAATTTGTTTAAATATCTCATCTCAATTCTCTTGTTTCTAGACACCATAAGAGCTGCAACTGAAGATCAAATTGACAAAATAAAACTTTTTATAATACAGTCCACGTCTCTCATTATTTTTTTTTTTTTTTTTTTTTTTTTTTTTTAAATGCATTACTGGTACAGACATGCAAACTCGGTAGGCTTTGAGATCCACATTCTTAAAGGTTTACGTTGTGTTCAGACTTGCATGGCCACCTCATAATGTAGAAGGGTGTGTTTGGTAAATGACTGCAATAAGCCTCAGACTAAATGCTGAATTTGTTAAACTCCTTTTAAAAATGGGGGTATAATGGAAAATGGGTGTGTTCATTATATTATAAGTCCCTTACCTTGTATGACTTTTTTTTTTTTTTTTTTTGCTGGATTGTCTAATCTCTGGACAAAGTGGTCAAAGAATATTGGACCAGTTTGTTTTTGGGTTTGTTTTTTAAATTCAAGCGTTGCAGTGACAGAATCAAATATAAGTGATTAAAACAATTCACTAGTTTGCTAACAACCATCTGCTTCACATTTGTGGAGTTAATAACTTTTTTTTTCTTCTTAAACTAACTTTCCAAATTAAGCTGAACAAACAAATTGTTTTACTTTTTGTCATGTTCTTCATAGATATATATAGAACGCTAGATGTCACAGGCAGCTCGCTCACCCATAACGTTGTTGGTAGTGTAAATGTACTTTTCAGAGAACCATAACTTGATCAAATTTCAACCGATTCTCCAACGGCTTGGTTTGTTCTAAACATCAAAGATGTAATAATGATACTCCATTGTTATGAATAATTATGTTGTCCTAAAAATAATGTTCTGA
>JAVQJX010175892.1:0-10496 GCA_036025115.1 Ambassis agassizii
ACATTCCCACACACTCTTGTTCAACACACACACACACACACACACACACACACACACACACACACACACACACACACACACACACACACACACAGCTGCATCCCAGGATTTACAGGATGCTCAGGCAGGCTGATACACTCCAGATGTCCTGAAAACACACACACACACACACACACACACACATGCTTGACAAAGGGGCATTCACCAGAGTAAACAGCTGGATTTTACAGTGACGATAAAGCTTGTTTTGAACTATTTTTGAGCACAGCTTCTATTGGCTGTTATTTAATCCAAGTGTTAAAGCTGTAGTGTTTGTATATAAGCATGGAAATGACAGATGTTGGTAAATAGATGATGGATTAATTGAAGAATCAGTCAGGCGCCATGTTTGGGATTTTCACTGGACACGGCTACTGTTAGACTTTAAGAAGTGTTCTGGGTTTAGCTCTCATGCTGTTTTAAAGCAGGAATCTTGTCTCAAAACACTGAAACATAAACACAGAACTGTGTTGTAACACTTGTAAGCCATCCGTGGAAAAATACATATATTTCTCTTGGAAACACAGATGATGTTTCTTGATACCAGAGATTTTCTGGACTGCAGTCCAAATCCAGCTGCTGTCACAGAAAAGCTTTAGGCCAAAGAAAACGGCTCTATGTGAACTTCAGAATGCTTTAAACTGACTTTGTAATAGCTGTTCAAAGTCCCATTGGTATTATTTGTCATTTTTTCTACATTTAGAGCACACCCTACATAAACTACATAAACAATCAGTAAGTACATAGCTTCTGTTGTTATGTGAATACAGGTGGCTCAACGTTAGCTGAGAAAATGGCAGAAAAGTTTGTTGCAGATGAGATTTTTGCTTGAGAGGATGCTTTAACCTGAATTCAGATTTAAAAGGAAAAGTACATGTCTACACTATTCACATCCATCCTTTGACTTTTTGGTCTCTTTTTCTTACAAACATCATCATTCTGGAGGAGCCAGTGCTAATCATGCTATCCTTATCTTTAGAGAGAAGCCCTAACCTACTTCTTTGTCCTACACACTAAAATATAGTTGACCTACATGTGTATGGGCGTCACAAGACAGCACTTAAAATTAAAATTATCTACCAAAAAATTACTGATGTGATTCAGCTCGAGTCTGACCTCAGAAGGTCCATGAAAACAAGATGTCGCACCCAGATCAGGTCAGTGTCAGAGAGGGTTGGAGGTCAGTCGGAGGGTCAAAGTGTGTTCTGACCCCCTTCAGGGAGGATGAGCAGCTCAGGAGGTTTATTTCTGTGCGTGACAGGGAAGCCCCGCCCCCCTCGGTGGAACTGAAACGGTTATTCAGTAGCAGGATGGACAATAAAGTGCTTTCTGTGGTTTTTGAAGGAATGTGTTGTATCTCTCTGAGTAGAAACACCCAATGGTTACATCAGAGTGAGATGGTGCACACATAATGGATAAATGATAGACTAAAATTTGTAGGAGTCTTATGCACACTTATGACATTTAAATGAAATTAAAAACCAAAAAAAAGAAAGTAAAAATATTCTGGGAGGATACATGTATTTAAATGACCCACATCTCTGAGGTCAATTTTGAACTTTGCCCTGAGGCTTTTATTTTGATAGATGTTGTTTGCGTTCAGTCTGTTTGTGTTTCTGAAGCTTCATTGCATTAACGTTTTTAGCACATTTAGATGTGAACACTGGAGTCTGTGTCATGAGCTCTGAGGAATTTTGAATCAGACAGCCGGATGAAGGAGACTCAGCAGGTTTTAAGGAAATGAACATATTAGTCAGCCTAAGTTTTGGAAGCAGAGACAGCACAATCATCAGTGTGTCACCGAAAGATCATTTGTTCTGGTACAAATATCTGCTGAAATGGTGCACATTAAGATGAATAATACATCTTTGAGGTGTTTACACGCTTTACCTCAGGAGAACTGTTCGAATTCTGCAGAATAAGTGAACAACCTGCATTCAAGTGCTGCTTTAACCCTCTGAACTCCTCACGCTGCCACACAACAGCGCAGTCATGGCTACAAATAGGTAGAACTCCGACATCTCTATGTGCATAATAACAGTTATAAAGTCATGCTGTAAATGAGAGACGCGGTCATTTTAAAACTTTGAACTTTGAATTAATGACATGCTGTATGTAATCAGAAACTAATGGCAGCAGAGCAGAAGCAATAATCCTCACAAAACACAAGAATAATTTGACTGTTTATGTTTTTTCTTATTACAGCAAAAGCTAATTAGCCAAATGGGATAATCTCCATGTAACTTGGTTTATTTCTCAAATGCTAGTCATTAAGTCCCAACACCAGCAGGCAGTTCTGCTTAATAACATTTTTTCTCTGAGGATGAAGACTGTTTCAGAGCCTCCAACGGTCTGCTCTTCATCCCTCTATCGGCCTCGCTGTCTGTCAGATACCCCCCCCCCCCCCCCTCCTCTCGCCTGAAACAATCCCTGCTGGAGTTTCTATATTTGTGTCTGAATGGAGGCGGATAATTAATGTCACATGTGTCGGGGAGCTGAACGTATAGTCAGGCAGGCGGCTCTGTGCATGCAGATGAACTTGTCGAAGGCTAACACATGTCAAAGTGCAGTGGAAGTGACACAGTGTTTATTGCTTTGCCCTTAACTCGCTTTACAGAGGTGTGGATTGAGTGTCGCTTGACAAAGGGCCTTTTTCCTCCCAAACCTCTCAGGTATGACTGGTAGAGTGTTACCTTTCTCAAGATTCAGACTAGGAAACTCCCCTCTGTGTGTATTTAAGCCTAGAGTTACCCCAGGCAGACTTACATGGACATTTATATGTACAAAACATTGTGGACAACACTTTTCTTGCTTCTGCCAAAATATCGACTTCTCAACTTTTTTTCCCCACATTTAATACCAATGAGTTTGCACCAAATCTCATTTCATCCTTCAGAGTCCCTAAACAGTCTGAGTGGGGGGAAAACGGTGTTTCTTCCCTTCCTCTGTCGGATTAAGGCTTCCTAAATGAGAACAAATTCCACCTCCTTCTCGCCTCCGTTTTAATTTCCCAGCAGGATTGTGCTGCCATGGCTTTGTATCTACTCGGCCGAGGTGAAGGATGAGGATATTCATACTTTGGCTGCTTGGCCCAGTTTTTTTTGGGCAGTTTTTTGTGTGTGTGTGTGTGTGTGTGTGTGTGTGTGTGTGTGTGTGTGTGTGTGTGTGTGTGTGTGTGTGTGTGTGTGCCTCCGCAGACACACTGACATTTTTTAATTAGAACTGTTTTAATATCCTCATAGTCGAAAAGTTCTTAATGATATTTTGGCTAGCATCAAAGCGGTTTCTGTCATAGTACAGCATGACCTTCAGCTGCATGGGGAAAAGGGTATGATTTGGGGCATTTGGGGAGAAACCAGCTGTCACTCTTTCTTTTGATTTGTCTTTTAGTTGTTCACTCTAATTCTGTGACTGTGGTTGTGAGTGTGTGCATTTGTGTGTTTTGATGGGGGAGCAGTGAGGAGGAGGGAGGATGGAAGGGGCTGGGGGTGGTGGTGGGGGGCTCTGTGTGCTTTCTTGAGAACACCCTGTAATTTTTTTGCCCAGACTAAACCCCAGGTTACAAGCATGAAAAAAAAAAATGCACCATGGCACAGCTAGTGGTGAAATTAATTTGGAGGCCAACAAGACCAAAAAAAAAAGCATGAAACACATTCTTATTGTTCCACACTCTTCAACACAGTCACATTCAAGACTTTTTTTCTCAACAGTCATTGTGGCCAGACATCTCAGCTTTTATTGGTATTGTCATTTTTGGCTCATTTTATATATTTTTTTTCTTTTTTCAGAGGAAATCAGCTCCTCCATCCACTTATAATTAATATAGTTTGAACACAAAAGAG
Source organism: Ambassis agassizii (assembly GCA_036025115.1). Taxonomy (NCBI): domain Eukaryota; kingdom Metazoa; phylum Chordata; class Actinopteri; family Ambassidae; genus Ambassis; species Ambassis agassizii. The sequence continues at coordinate 3,882 of JAVQJX010175892.1, forward strand.
TGTAACCACTTAAAATAACAATAAACAACCCACATATTGCTACAAATACTAGGGCTGCATGATGCTAAGACACCACTTTCAGCAGATATTGGTGTTAAAATGAACTGATCAGACAATATCATGGAGATACTCCTCAACTTTGATGCATCAGCAATGATGCTGCTAGCATTGCTGCTCATGTTAGCTCTGCACTGGAACTGCTTCCACACTGTTAACTTTAATTACTAGTTAATGTCACTGCAGGAAGGCTTTGTGGACCAAATATGTGAATATCAGCCAAAAAGAGATGATGGTTTAAAATTCAGCATCATGCCCCTATTAGGTGTAAAAACTTTAGAGATAAGGTACGGAGCCTTTTCTTATGACCTGAGGCGTCTCCCTGAGCTCCAGACACCCGCCTGCATTGGTTTGCTTTCATGTATGTTTATGGGACTGCAGGTGGTGCCTTTAATAGTGTATGTGACAGATATGTGTTCATTATCATATTCATGTTACAGTAAAAAAGTTTTGAATATAATTTGGTGGATTTGTATACCTTTAAAGTCCAACATTTCTGCCTGTATTGTCTCCAGGATGTGTGTGAGGAAATCCGTGGACTTGCGCCGAACGCCGGGCTCCACCATGACGGCGTGGTGTTTGGCTCTGATGACTTCTGTGCCAGCATAGGTAGCTATTACACATAGGTAAAACCCCAAAGTTTAAATACAGCACATGACTTTTCTCACTGATTACTCAGAGGTTTTTAGATTATAATCCAAAATAATATTCTCAAAACGTATGACAATGAGTAAAGGAAAAGGAAAAGGAATGTAGAGCTTCATCAACTCGCCTCTCTCACATGTGACCTGCTTTCTTCAGGTGCCACCCGGACTAAAGATGCTAGGGAGCTCCTTTATGCGAGACAGAAGGTGGTTGTGACCACCAAAGCATTCGGACTCCAGGCCATAGACCTGGTCTACATCGACTACAAAGACGTGGAGGGGCTGAGGCTGCAGGCCAGAGAAGGAGCACTCATGGGCTTCACAGGTAAAGACCCTGACTCTTGTAGCTAGCAGCATCACTTTTTTCCATCACTTAGCTCATAAATGTTGCTCAAAATCTGTGGGAGTGTTTTTATTTGATGTGCTTGTTGTCACCTTGACAGTTACGTCTGTTGGATGAATTAACATTTGTTTTTATGTGAGCATGCAGTTGCATACCTGCTCAAATATAATCGTGTAAAGGAGTCATTATTGGAAGCTTGTGTGTAGTCGGGTAATGCTTTCACTGTCAGTGTACTCGCCTTGGTTTGCGTGTGAGTGTGTCTTTCTGAGCCCGGCAGCCTGCATGCAACAGATCACAGATGGCAGGACAGCTTGTTCCAAAATAAGTATTCCAGCTCGTCTTCCTGTGATGCAGAAACATATTCAGTTCAGATATTTTCATTAATCCATACAAAGTGCAGGACTGAAATTGATATTGTTTGGCTGACATGAGTCAGCTTTTTAAATGGAAAGAAATGGAGAGAAGAAAAGAAGCACACAATTACTCTTCACTGCGCGCGCACACACACACACACACACAAATCATTGTGTGGCGTCTTGCTGCTTCATACAGAAACTCTTCCAGGTGACCTCATTTGCCACCTCTATTCTCTGGTGTTGCAGCTTTATGTGTGTGTGTGTGTGTGTGTGTGTGTGTGTCACATCAGTGTTACTGCACTCCAATACAACAGCTACATACTTACCCAGTTTGCACCTTATGTTCTTCTAGTTTAACATAAATATAACATCCGTTTTTTTCCCACTGAGGTTCACATGAGGTGAAAGCGACCGAGCAGGAAACGTCTGTTTGATGAAATAAATGCTTCGATTTGATATGGAACAGAACCATTCAGAGGTGTGGATTAGTGGCTTACCAGCCATGGGCACTCTGTATAATCTTAGTTAGTAGCTATTACTGGCCCGAGTGTGCTTAAGCAATAATACGGTGCAGCCAAAAGCCTCAACCTGTGCAGTAATTGACCTTGGCACTACCTTAGCTGTGTGCTGCAGCCATTAGGCTCTGAGCAGAGAACATACTGGTGAAACACAAACACCCAGTGCACAATCATGCAAAGACAGAAAGCCTCACAAATGATCAACTGAGAGGAGTGTAGCTCATTAAATGTATTCTAGTTTGTTTTATAACCTGAGTGATCTCAGTGTTTGTCTCCCAGAAATAGAAAAAACGCTTCCACAGAAATTCTCTGCTTTTAAGGACCACATTTCACATCCATGCCCGGGACCCTGCCCATCATTCGCCTGAGAGCACTTTGCTAAATAGCAATCCTCCAATGAGATGCCAGCACCACATGGCAGGCCACGATTGGCTGGAGGGCATGAATGATGTATTTTAGGAGAACCAATGGGTTGTAACTGAGGGCACCTGAGTCACCCAGTCTGTTCCTTCACTCTGTCATTCTCCTGTTGTCCTAAACAACCACACACACACTCAAAGAGACGCCCCCTTACAGTATATGTAAGCCTGCCAGTTTCCATGTGGAAACATGCTCCTGTCCTCTGCTCAGGTGGCTGAGGAGGGGATACACTCTCCTCTTTCCTCCTGAAAGGATGCTACACACACAGAGGATGTACTGAAACATATTCACATCGTATTTCCTGCATGCACAAACAATCTCCTGTCAACACAAATGTGTTCAACAAAAGCAGCTCCAAATCGCACAGTTAAAATATTTTGAGCATTTCCCTGATTGTATTTACTTATTATTATTATTATAAACATCAGTCTATGATTTATTCCTTTAACTACAGTTACTTTTATTGAGGTTAACTCGGGTGAAGAACATTGGATCTCTCCTTCCTCCCCTCTCCTTGCTCTCACCTCCTCCTCCTCTTTTTTTTAAATTTTTTTTTGGGTTGTGCAGCCCGCCCGCTCGGCCACCTTGAAGGATTTGTTGTTGGCGACAGAGCTAAGCCCTAAAGTGTCGAGTTCCCGCTGGCTGCCACTGAGCCGCCGTTCTCAACAGACGTTTCATAACCTTAAACTTATCACTACAAGTTTGATCTGCAAATGTACACGGGATTATGTCTGCGGCCTTCACCCACATTTTTTACTGAGTGGGAGGGGGGGGCAGTAAATCCACATCTAATCGAAAAGACAGAAAACTTTGAACTGTCATGATAATATATGTAAATATAGTTTTTGGCCTTTTTTCAGTGTCTTGTCTTTTCAGAGGAGCTAACCAGACGGCATCCTCTGGTCCTGTGCTAACCCCACTGAGTCAATCCTCACTCCTCTCCATGTTGTCTTCTTTATTCCAAACAATGCTTGTTAATGAAATGATGCTTTCTTCTCTTTAATTTCATCTGAATCCTCAGAAATCCTGCTGCTATAATTAGCACAGCTAATTTTCTTTCTCCATGTGTGTGTCTTTGTGCAGGTAAGCAGGTGATCCATCCAGGGCAGATCCAGGCTGTGCAGGAAGAGTTCTCCCCCAGTCAGGAGAGGGTCCAGTGGGCCAAAGAGCTCATTGCTGCTTTTGACCAGCATCAGAAGGAGGGCAAGGTAATAAGAATGACAAATAAAATAACTAGATTTAATTCTTAAAATTTGAAGGAGCGTGTGGATAATTCAGGGAATCTGTGCTGAGTGTGTGTGTGCAGTGACGGAGCTCTCTCTCTCCCTCTCTCTCCGCTCTGACACTCGCTCGGATCCTTTTGTGTATCCTCTCACACACCTCCGTAGTTCCAGAGAATACATACTGTACACCCCTGGGTGACTCTCAGAGACAACATAGAAGAGTCAGGGGGGGGGAGTTGGGGCAATTAAGTGTACAATATTATTGTTCCTAATTTAGTGCATGGTTGGATCCTGTGTGTGGAGCTCTGTGGGCTATCTGCTGAGGTAATACACAATCTGCCCACACCTCTCTCTCTGCCAGGGCTGCTCCAACGAAGCATCGCCCGAGGGATTCATATCCTCCCCATCTCTGTGCTGTGCATGTGTGTCATATAACATGACTGCTTCCTTATAGTTTTTTTTTTGTATGTGTAAACACATTTATTGTGGACTAATGTGTGTCCTTTTGCTCTTGCGAACCTGTTCAGGGTGCATTCACCTTCCGCGGCAGCATGATTGACATGCCCTCGCTGAAGCAGGCTCAGAACATCATAACGCTCTCTGCCGCGGTGCCGAAGCAATAACACAACGAAAGGGAGAAGAAATGGGAGGTACCACGCGGCTAAAGAGGGGTCAGAGGGAAAAGGTGAAAACATAGCACTTTTTTCCCCTGATATTGGAGGACAGTGGACATAAAAGGACAATGGAAGCTGCTATTTTAATTGATGGGTGAATCCACTTTTCTTTGCAACAATACAAACTCTGCACAAAACCAGTGTCAACAGCTTTTGCTTCTTGAAAACACCTTACATGGATTATGGCTCTGTGTGCCTTTCTTGGCACAATTATGCCATTCTCCTTCTGGGTGTGTGTGTGCGCCTCCTCTTTCTCCTAGGTCATGATGAATGCTCTCCCATCTCCACGGTCCAGGCAGCTGGGCGAAAGGGTAAACAAACACAACAAGCCACTGTTGTGGATCTATTCATTGGGCCCCCAGCCTTCCAGTCAGGCTTCAGCCCCCCCGCTCAGGACCTGACTCACAAACATCAAAGTCCTGCTTTGCTTTAAAAACACACACACATGGAAGTGCGTAAACTCACGATGTAGCTGCTTTTTTGTGTGTCTTCCTCCTCAGTAAAGGCATGTAGTTTTGTCTGTCTCTGTCTTTGTAGCAGCTGTAGTTGATTGTGTGTTGATGAAGAAGGCGTGTGGCATTACACACACCATGACCTGGATGAAAAGTAAACAACATTTAACCACATCAGCATCTTTTTTAATAAAAAAAACACATTTAATCTGGTCAACAAAATGAGCTGAACTTAATTAGTCCTGTAAAGAAGTTCTCGTCACAAAGTGGACGCACAAAGGGTCTTTGTGGAGCACTTGTCCATGTCTGACTTGCAGAGACAGTGAAGTGGGTGTGATGTTAGAATGAGACAGATTAGTGGCCATGTTGCTCCAGCAGACCAGGACCGAGGCTTTGTCTCTCTGACTGTGGATGGGAGGATAATTGGGGGGGTGTTGAATGGTTAATAGTGCCATTGGTGACCATGGTAATGAAAGGCGCCATACCTCCTCTACCACCCCACCTCACATCCACTCATCTCTCTCTCTCTCCCTCTCTGCCTCTCTGTTACTGTATGATCCATTGTGTCTGGGGCAGGGCTGGTGTCTGTGCCAGGCCAGGCCAGACAAAAAGATCGAAACCACTCCTGCGTCCGGCCAAAGACCCAAACAGTAAGCCGTCTCTTTGGCATTTGGCCACATATTTCTCTCACCCCTGGTTCACTACATATTTTTTTTCCTGGTATGAATACACATTCAGCATGTTTGTTTTTACCCTGAGATGTGCTATTGTGCATGACTTCCATGGACTCATCCATGAGATAGAGCTGTTTGTTCAGTGTGGATGATGGACAAAAATTACTGTGCTCGTTGATGTCATCTTTGTGTATGGATGGCTTAAATTATGTTTGTTTTGATCAACTTTTATTATGAGGAAATAAAAACATCTGGATAAAACACTGTTTTTACTGCCTCATATGAGAAATGAAAGGATGATTTTTGATGTTTAATTCAAACATTTGTGGCTTTAATGGACAGATTAGTGAGTCAACTTGGCTGCTCTGCACCAACAGGTGTCCTCACAGACAGGAAGGAAGATCTCAGTAAAAAAAAAAAAAGAGGAAGCAGCTCAGAGCTTCATGCTGAGACAAAGCAACAAAAAGGAAATTATTTGACCAGTTTATATTTTAACAAAGCACAACATCCGTTCCACCCAATAATCCTGCTCTTATTTGCCCCCCCCCCTTCCTCTTCTTTCTTTGCACCTCAACGACTTTTCCAATTCAATATGAATGAACGGTACAAAGATTTGTGTGACATCTCTGTAGATTAGAGGAATGCATCCCTGTCTGCCTCTGCTGTGTAATTCTACATGACATTTCTATTATGTGTGGAACTGATAAAATCTTCTCACTTCGCTCGGCAGTTTTATTTAAATACATCTCTCCGGTATTCCCTGAGAGATTAAATTACAATTAACACGATTATAACCTCACAAAATTGTGACGGGAATCAATTAGGCTGCGAGCAGTATTTCATAGGCCCGTAATGTGTTGGTCGAGATTGCTTTCATAAATAATGAGGGACAGCGCAGGCGGAGAAAATGCATGTATGCAAAACACTGTCAGAGGAAAATTAAAACGAAATGTTTTACATATTTTTCCATTAATCTAAATGGGACCCGTGTGGCACAGATAGTTTTATTTTAATTCCCCGCCCGGGGATGCCCAAATAATGACTTGATGTTTTAATAGACTTCTAATGACAATATATGACAAACTAATTGCAGCAAAAAGATTATTCTAAAGCAATAAAAAAAAGCCTGCTGCACAGTTTGAATACTGTAAAGCTATTAAAGGCCTAAAATACAAGCTGCTGATAAAACATTTACTTTAAGATAATTCACTCTGTTTCAATATTTAGAAATGTTGTTTAAGGACGTTTTCAATT
>JAVQJX010175949.1:0-31948 GCA_036025115.1 Ambassis agassizii
TGGACACTGACTGCCAATGGTTCTATTATAATTGTTTGATCAAAATTATTGCGGCTGTCGTTCCTATTTAAACTTTATTTGACAGAATATTAGGTGGAGGGTTCCCAATGCTGATTTGACCAAACAATTACTGATTATTATGAGTGTTATTCACTTTTGTGTTCAACCAACAAGGATGTTTTAATTTGTTCACGCTTGCACTCAACAAAATCATATGTCTTATATATCTTTACTCAAACATGCCGTCATGTTGCGTGTCGGCTGGACGGGACCTGATTGGAATTCCCAGCCATGTAGAGCAAGTGGACTGTTCGGAATGATGGTAAAATTAACATTGCACTGGATTATGTTTCCTATTTGGCCTTCAATAAGTTGTTCTTTCCCTCTTTCAGCCCTGGAGGTCTGACTGTCATTTCATAGCAGTCAATCTCAAATGACCCTCTTTGTGTTTATGTCATGTTCTGCTGTGGAAATCCTATTGATATTTATAAAAAAAGAGGCATGGCACGGGTTGCACGGTCAACTTCCACATGTGTCCAGTATGTTCAATCACTTTCCTCGGGAAGAAGGCTGGCCTTGAGGCTGATAAGCCTGTATGCACACGGAATATTGTAATCATAGCATCTTGTTACAACAAGACAGTCTCACTTTCCTACAAAACAAACAAAGTACATTTAAAAGATGTAATATCTTGTGGAATACACGAGCGGCTAAGATTCAAGGCCTCTTTTCTCTTGGCAGTGTGTGACTAGGAAATTTCAAACCAAAAGGGTAACACATGATGGTTTTGAGGAGTACACTGCTTTCATTAGTTTCCCATAAAACATAGCTTAATGCAAGGTTGTTAAATTCAAAGCTTCTCCTTGAGCTTGATGATATACAGCACGGAGAGTTACCCTGCTGAAATTAATCCAAGACCTGGCTCCAAAAGGCTTAAAAAACCTGGAGGGAGAGCACACTGTGGTTTGTTTTCAACGTTCAGCACCACATTCTGAAATGAGATTACACGGAGTGATTGATTCTCCTATTGATTCAAGGAAGTCCCTGAACATCTTTTACTTGGAATAAAAAGTCTAACTGTGGGTGGTCTGTTAAGAAAGATGCTAGGGGAAAGCACCCACCGATGCAGGCCATCTTGTCCAGGTTAAGTTCGTAACCGTCAAAGCAGTCACAGGTGTAGCCTTCTCGCACACGAACACACCGGCCATTCTCACACCCGTTCAGGACTCCGCATTCCTCTGCTCGCAGACCCTCAAAGCCCTCATAGCGCTCTGAAAGGATGCAGAAATATCAGAAAGAAACATAAAAAGGACTGTTTATAATCATCATATCGATATCTAACCTCCAGCCTGTGTATTTTACACACAAAGAACAACAAAAACAGAAGTAAAAGCTTATACCCACCAGAGTAGGAATCCACTGGCTGTGGCTGACGTTCCCGTGGCCTCTGGACAGGCACACGGGCTGATGGCTGCTGAACGCTGTAGTCATTGTCATTGAAGAGAGGAACGCTCTCAGGAATGTCATAGGGTGCTGCAGGGCCACCATAACTGTCCCAGTATGGAGGAAGAAAATGTGTGGGGTCGTCTGGCCCCTCCAGGCCATACTCATATCCCACCCGCTCTCGCAGACTATCCGAGCCTCCCCTCCACGGCAGGTTGCACATTATTGCATAATCCTCTATAGACAGCAACACATATTAATTGGTTAATATGTTTGTTATTTCAGTATAATAACACAATAACTGTCAACTGTTGTTGTTATGCCTTCGCACCAGAGTCTTTCCTGGGACAGAAGGCACACTGTCCACTCCACGCGATCCCAAACAGACAACAGCATTCAGTGTATGTTGTTCTTTGTCCCTGGAGGGGATCTGAACACATGTTCTCTCCTTCAAGTTGCCGCCAGCAAATATCCATGTGCACATCTTGTTCAGTATGAACAGTTTCTGGGAGACAGAGAGAAAGGTGTAAACATACACTCTACCCATCAATATGATCCAAATGTTTCTTAGTGTTATATCAATGCATTTGTGCGTTTGTGACACCTTCTGAAGTGTTGAGACCGATGCACCGCCGCCGCGTGCTGTCCAGGACTAATGGAGGACTGCAGAAACAGTTGAAAGACCCGGCTGTGTTCACACATGCTCCATTCTCACAGACATTTCCCATTTCACACTCATCATAGTCTACAAACGCATGAAAAGAAGACAAAGGCAAAGAAACGCTCATGAATAATGCTCTGTTTGGGAACGAAAGGGCAAAACACGAAGTGCATGCTTTCTCACCCACACACTCGAGCCTGATGTTGTCGTAGTAGAATCCAGAGCGACAGTAACAGGTGTACGTGGAAAACAGATTGGAACACTGTCCATTTTTACAAATGTCGGATCCAAACATCTCACACTCATTTGCATCTGAGGAGAGAGAAAGATTCACACCTTGATGTTGATGTGCAAGTGAAATAAAAATGGAGCACTGCTTGACAAATGATCTCTCCTCTTGTCAGAACACACACAACAATCACAGTAATTAGAAATGTCTCCCATTATGCCCGGCTGTCTGTAGAGACAGCTGTGTGAATGTGCTGAGGGATTATGCATGTCTATCTGGATTTAAATGTTGCTACAGGTGGAAATAAAACACACACTGACATTCCATTTTCTTTGCCAAGTTCTGCGTGAAGGGAAACTATAAAAACTCTGAGACATCAATAAAATAAGTTAGTATTTATGAAGGTATTTCTGCGTACCCATGTAAGGGCGATCTCCGAGACTTTGCGTAGAGGAAACAGCCAAAGGTAATAATCCAGGGCCATGTGGGCACAACTTGTTAAAATCATCTAGAAAATAAAAAAATATATACCTTAATGACAAAAAAAAATGATGCACTTTATTTTGAAAAGTATAGACAGACATAATCAGCCTCTTGCTGTACCTCTTCCTGGGACAGGACAGGCGTGGATCTCACAGTTGTCGCCCCAGCCTGCCCCGACCGTGCAGCAGCACTCCTGCTTGGTGGTGTTGTGAGACAAGACATTGTCGCAGAAGTTGGCGTCGTTCAAGTTATAGTAACACTCCTTCCTCTCATCAGCCGAGGGGGCAGATGGAGGGATGGGTTTGGTGTTAGTCTCGGCTGTAGGCAAACGAAAGTAAGCAGTTCTTACGGTGTGAATAGCATGTGAGGATCTGGTAACTCACTGAACTCAAACGTCATCTGTACACATAAAGTTAGACATCAGTGGCACATCATTGTGTAATAACGGCACCTGCTCAGCTGTCTGTCAGCCTGCAGCAGGTAGTGCATTAGCCCTGCCTGCTACTGCTGAGCCTGCTCATTTGTCCAAAGGCATGGGCTCAGGCATTTCACCCTTAAGCTGCTGGCTTAGCCAAATGGAAACACTGGCATGTGAGTCAACACACCATTCAGTCTCACATGATTGATTAACACACGTCAAAAGCAAACAGCGGAATGTGGCACAAAGGTACACAAAGGCATAACTGGGGTTTAGTGCCCAGGCAGGAGGGAAAACATCTCCGCTGAGGGCGCGCCGCTTAATAATCTAAATACACCCAATGTGTGTACACATACGCCGATCATGCTGGAGATGAGATGGTATTTCCATGACTCAAAAGACTTGTTCTGTCATTCTGAAATTTCAATGCATTGCATATCTGTAACCTCTGCACTTGAGATGATTTTAGCACGGAACAGAGCAATGTGTCTTTAGCTCTAATTGCCAATAGCTACACCTTATCCTTGTTTGTCTTGGTGGGGAAATGGGTTTACAGTAACTAGGACCTTAGGGAATTTGCTTGGCTCTACTGGAGGAGTTACTTCATCATTCATCCAAGGGATTAGGCTAATACAAATTTTTGTAGCCAAACCCACCCAACCATAACCCCAGCCTATAAAAAAAAACAAATGGAAACAGACAGGTCAAAAGATACTGTAAGAGACGTAGAGTAAGCCACGTCCACCTCGTCACCCCTGTTTGGATAATGAGAGACGGCTCATTAAATCAGGGAAAACTCCGTCTCCCAACGATGGGATGGAGAATTAAGTCCTATGAGTCACTGTGAGTGCTAGTCCTGCTCTATTACCCATGGAAAGGCACTGGCTGGTGGTGGGATCAAATTCCTCATTGTCGATGGGGCAGATGCACAGGAAGCTGCCATCGAAGTTCTCACACAGGGCCTCCCCGCACAGGGCAAAGCTCATCTCGCACTCGTTCACGTCTGAGAAAGGCAGGAGAGGAGGTCAGTAAAGGATCAGGCACGTACACACAGGCATGTGCTTCACAAGGTCACAGCAAGGTCAAACTCTTGGTGTGGTTACAGGAGGGCTTCATATCTTTATTCTTTATTCACCAGGATATAGTAATGTGTGTAAAGGTAAGAGTGAAAACATCTTTCAGTTCATTGAATTAAAACAGCTAAAAAAAATGGAAATAATACGATAATAAAAGTAGAATATAATAAAAAAATATAATACACTAACTCTCCAATATACTTTTATGGTGAATATTTACTGGACAGTAGTTACACACCGACACATCTGGTCAGATCTCCGGGAGGGTTGGTGTAGCCTTGGTCACATTGGCAGCGGAAAGAGCCATCTGTGTTCTCGCAGAAGCCGTGGTTCCCACAGATGGTTTCATTGTCACACTCATCAATATCTGCAGGCGGAGAGCAGGCAGAGAGGTGAGCACAGCGTTAATATTTACAGTGTCAGTCTGCACAACAGGCTTCCAAAACTGCCTCCGTAAACACAGAGCTGCTTCTCCAAAATAAACAGCACTACCACTCTGGCCATACAATAACAACAGAAATCACTGCCATCATAACATGTCAGAAACAGTGTACAGATCAGACAATTCATTAAGGCGCTTTTCAAACTTCGGTGATCGTCAGTTAATTCAAGGAGACATTCTCCGTGAATCTACACCAGTGTATCTGAGTGCAGTGAAATTCTGGAACGCTGCAAGTGAATGTTGTTGGATCGTGTAAAGAGAGAGGAGGGACGTTTACATCATGTTGCATTCACCCAGACATTTTACAAGCTGCTGGAGAAAAATGAGAGAGCGCATGTTTGGCATAAGGACAACAGCTTTCTGGCTGGAGGAGGTTTCCATCCTAATCAATAAATCTGCTAAAACCCAAAATGGTGCTCTGAAAAGATTGAAAGTATGTCGACTTTACTTTTCAGTCTAAAATGGAATCAAATCTGGCAGCTCTACAGTAGTTTGCATGGCAGTAAATCATGAAACAAGTTCAATAAAACCACAGGATTAACTATATTCAGTGTGTCAGTGTGAAAGAAGCGAACACTGAACCGTCTAACAAGTTGCTGTTTAAAGGCAACATTTGCTAGCAATTTTTTACATAGATGGCTTAGTAATTCTTGGCATCTTCAGAATAACAGAGGGGCAAACGACTGATAATGCACGTGGAGAGAGGCTGATTATAATTGTTTAAAAAACAATCAGAGAGTTTAATGATTACTTTTATGTCATGTGACTTTGTTCTCTGGTCAGTTAGGCTTGTCATTGGTTTCTGTTTGGTTTCTTCACAAGTTACCAAATCTGCTGAAATGACATCCAAACAGCAGCTCTTTTCAGTTTGAAAAGTACAGCCAGTACATCCAGTGCTTGTATATGTTCTGTAAAAGGATTAAGTTGGGAACATTAAGACAGACAGCCCTCTGAACTGATGAAATGTAAGGACACCGTCTGTTTTATCTGAAGCATAATTCGATTTTTTTGTTGATTTTTCAGTTTCCTAACAACCCTCATTGAGCATTCCATTCAAAGTTTCCATGACTAATAGTAACTCCTCTGGAGTGATCAGCAAAACCAGGGTGGCCTATTTCAAATATTGAAAAAAAACAAAAAAAACAGAACAAGTCTCATACTTTTAGAATCTGTTACTAACTTCAATAAAGACAAGATGTCCAGTGGCACCTTAGACATTTACAACAAACTGACTTATGGTGTGAAAAGCGCTATTATTCAGATGTTGTCTAAACCAGTTTTATTTTGCCTCTGAGCACTCATAAATGCTGCATGAACCGGAGAGGGGAAGACAGCGGGCCAGAGCAACCACAACCCTTTTGATTTGAATAGCGCACTTGGCCAGGACTCTGTCTTCTCCTCCAACGCAGACAACTGCTTTCTCAGGCTTGCTGGGGGACTACTCCTCTGTCAGTGTTCCTGTCCTGACTTGGCCACTTCACTAACATGCCTCCGGGGTCACAGACAGGGGCTCCCACAAGCTAATAAAGCTGCAGAGACAAAATTGTCTTTGTCATTTGTAAAACCTTACAGGAAATGCTGAAAAGGACTAAAATTGCTAGAATAGACTTGTGGGCTAAAATGGCTGTAAGATGATAGAGGGAGGATGGATGGGCACATACTGAAAACCGCCGACCCGCTGGATTTGCATTTTTCAGCTGTGGCTTGTGACGCCAAACTGATCTCAGATTTGTTTTCTACACAAATCCATGCACGTAATTGAAAAAATACATTGTCAAGATGACTATTCCCGAGGCTCCACACAAGAATATCCTCTGAGTAAGGTGAAAAGTATTGTATATCAGAGTTTAAGGAAGATTTCCTCGAGTGTGAAGTGCTTTAGTGCAATCAGGAATGTTGGAATGACAGCAGCAGCCAGCTGGGAGGTCCGGGAGGAAGGCGATGAAAGCTCTCCGCTAATATACGAAATCATCAGCTTTTCATTCATGTGTAACAGGGAACACAATCTGTTGCAAACCACATGTGATGAGACGCAATCAAAGTATCATCCCTGGGAGGAACGAGAGCATCAACGCCAAAACAATGTTAATGACTTTTGTTGTTCTGTGTACCCAAGTCTGGGTGTGTTTGAGTGACAGGATTGCTTGACCAGTTATAATATTTGTCATCTGTACAGAGTCAGCATGCTTATTAGCACTAATGGTTTGTGGGAAAAAATGAATAATACAAAATGAGATAACTGCATCAAGAGCTAGTCCCACACCAGCAGGACGTGGGGTTGCCTTTCTTAAGTCTTTCCATGTAATAATCAGTTACATCAGGACACACGCAGCGCAGTAAATTGCCCAAAGGAAAGAACTAAGACAGGAAAGAGGAGGGTGAGAAGTTCAGATGAGAAGGGAGAAGTTGAGGTTAAGGGGCAATTGAGGCCTAATAAGCACCTATCCTAATGCTTTGACCCAAGAGGACGTGCTTCCTGGTTCCGGTGATGCTGTGATTTGGGTATTGAGGTGGGAGCTTAAGAGCTGGACTCTGTGCCATGTGTTAATCTGGAGCACATGGTGGCAGTCAGCAAGAATATAGGAATCAGCGACTGTTGGCTCACCCTCTGCAGCCCACACGTCTCCCATATTCTCTGGGCAACCCCTTGTCTGATTGGACCCATATGCAGAGGTTATTTCACACACGACTGGGTAAGGATGAGGTGAGGTATTTGTTTTCATGGGAGCATGTTTGTGGGCTTTATCTGACATTAGATCTATAGACTCTCTTGGGTTAACTACAGTACAATGGCGGCTAGATATCGATGAAAAAAAAATCAGACACATGGTAAAGTCCTCACAATTCTATACGTTTACAGGGGTGGGAAGAGTGTAACCGCAGACAATTTCCGCCCCTTGGGCTAGCCTCATTAAAGACAAGGCATAGCTGGAGGGAATTTATGAGCATGCTGCTAAATTAAAGCTAAAAACAATGGCCAGCAAATGTACATAAACACTCATACATACATTATTCCCTGTGTACAGTATCGTGGCGTGTTTAAGTTTAAGCAGTTGTGGGTGATGTCTGGTGTGGAAAAAAAACTGTTTTTCCCTTTTGTGTCATGGCCTCTAAATCTAAATGAGTGAAGGGAGCAGAGCCAACGACAACCGCTGCCCCTAGGAAAGGCCAGTGAGTAAAAATAAAACAACGCCCCTCACAGAAACTGCAAATTACAGCGTCTCGTCTCTTCTTAAATATCTGATGATTTTTACGAGCAGACAAAAATGCCCTGGAGTAACTGAGCTCCCTCCTTGGACTTTTATTGAGGTGACGGCAGCATCTCCCAAAACTTCCCATCGTGAGGTGAAACAAGCCACTATTGTGAGTGGTGCTGGGGTTCTGAGGGTAACAGGGTTGGGTCCTCAAACCAGAGCCGTGAGTCAATGCTGAGCTGTATGTGTATGGGTGTTTGTTGTGGGGTCTGGTGAAAACACGGACAGCGTCACAACATAGCAACAAGAGAAACATGGTCATAAGTCATATAGACAAGTTAAACTGGCCGTTTTGTTGCGCCATAGAGGAAAACGTAAGATTCTTACAGGTAAAAAAAGGTATTATTTCACATAGCAGGAATGTGAGTTAGCACTCACATAACCATTGACACTACACTGATGTGAACTTATATGAGCTGCTTAGCAGTGTTTTGACTCTGACATTTAAATAGCGGAGGTGAGCAGCTGGTTTCAATCAGCCCTTATCACACTACAGGCCTCTGCAATCCTAAACTGGTGCCAGACAGACAACATCATAAAGTGCAGCAAGGAGGCAGCCACACGTATTCAGGATCAGGGTGATGGAGGGGGCGGAGGTAGGATCTGTCACTGTTCAGCGCTGCAGCAGCATATTCTCGCCTGATCTCCATCAGTTGCTAGTCCAATAAAAACTCAGGGTCATGAGAATATGCGAAGCCGCACAGTGCATCTCTACAAGCGTTACAGTCTCTGGTTTTACTTCTCTAACACAAACACACACACACATCACCCACAAACACCCACAAGCTTCCATCTGCAGTCCAGCACATCATTCCATTCTGATGCTCTCAGCCTGATTTCCCTTCTTCGCCTGTCACTCTCTGGTGACTGTTGGGATCCTGTGTCTACATGAGAAAAATATCTTTCATGGGCCTCATGAACCAGATTTTCTGTTTGACTGTGTTGGACAAAAAAAAAACACAAAACCAATGCAGAAACGGAACAGAAAAAACAAAAGCCTGAGGTGCAGGTGTATTCCTGTCATGAACACTGTGGCTTCATGCATTCTTAAGGTGTCTGTTGTTGTTGGACAGATGCAGCACTGCCAACTATAGGTGACCGGTGTTCCTCCACAGGCAGGACAAAGAGATATGTGACTATCGCAGCTTGCATTGAAATCCTATCTTCGTTTAACTGAACAGCGGCGATCAGATTCCACCTTGTATCTCTGCCAGAGGCGCTCCTCCATTAGCTCCGTTGTCAGGAGGATGAGACTATTATCAGTTTCTGGCCTCACACAATGCTTTCAATGACAGTGCACTTCTGTCTCTAAAAGGCCCCAATTTCAGGGGCCACTTCTCATCATCTCCCTGATGGCCTTTTGTGTGGACAGACCCAGAGGGTTTGATAGCGTTGATTCACATCAGCCTCTTTGTGTGTGTGCCAAGCTGATATCATTCTCTATTAATGGAGGGTGAAACATGAAGAGTATGTAGAGAGTTGGATTCATTTGAGGCCATTCTCTATCTTTAACTACAGCTTAAACAGTAAATGAATGGAATTAGGGTCACTTATTCAAGAAAAATAGGCAGTTTGCTTCAGCATAAAAAAACAATTTGTGTACTAGGCTTTTAAATGTACATGGTTTAACCACTCACCACAGTCTGCAGCCTGCTCTCCCTGCAGGCCGGGCTGGCAGCCCATGAAGCACCGGTAGGAGCCGATAGTGTTCTCACAGCGCCAGGTACCACATATTGAGTTTCCGAACTCCTTACACTCGTTCTGGTCTGCACAGGGAGACAGATGTTTGTTAGTAACTGACAAACAAATGCAACCACATGTGCAATCAGACACTAACATAGACACATGCACCCCCACACACAAACTCATATTCCCTCCTCTGCTCCTTGTTTAATGGCTCTGCAGCAGGAGTTGGCCAGGAGGCCTGTGGTGTAGCTGTCCTCAGTAAACGCAGCAGGCAACAGGAATGGCCAAGAACAATATTATCACAGCAACCAAAGAACTTGTGAAGGAGCTAAAGGGAGACGTTCCAGAGGGAGAAACACCTCCAGCTCACAAAGGGGTCATTCATACTTCCCTCAGGGGAGAGGGAGTTCAGGGCTCCAGCCACATAATCCAGGCACCCCTTAGCCCTGAGACCACGGAGGAAAGCCTCTAAGCCAGGCTTGGACACTTTCACTGGAGCCTAGTCCTCACACGCTATAGATAATCAATCATAGCCAACTGTGCTATACTGGGTGTGCTTAAGCCTTAATGTAGCATGACGATCAAACAGCTAATGCTGACATGTTGGTTCACTCAGAGGGAGGAGAAAGCTCTGGGAAGAGTTAGGGGTCAATAACCACAGGGACAAACACAACTGGACTTCACAGGGGAGGATTTAATCTCCTTACCTTCACACTCAGCTGTGTCAGCGTTGAACTTGAAACCAGCCTCACACAAGCACAAGAAGGAGCCGTCTATGTTAAGACACTGTCCGCGGATGCACACGTTGTCTTTACTGCACTCATCTATGTCTAAAGCAGACAAATAGGGAAAAAGGGTGGATCAAGATTTGTTACATATTGATTATCACTAAATAACCACACATATCTGTCTTCATAAGGTCCACAGAGAGCACCACTCCTTTCATAAGTATCATAAAAAGAATGTGTAATCAAGAACTGAACACAAGATGCACTGGTACACGTTCACAGCATTTAATGGTATACTGGCAAACAGGAAGCCAAGGAGCTGAAAAAAAAAACATCTACCTCAGTTTCTTGGGCTGAGAACATTTTGGTCTAAAAATTAATAATGAATAGTACATGCTTGATTAGCTTTAGATGGGTGGATAATTGCAGCATTACGACATGACTTGTAAGGTACTTAGTGAAAAGGTGGGGGAAGCTGCAGGAAAGCACAGGGAAATTCATCACTGGGGAAAACGCCTGTCTCCTTTTCCCAATCTTTGATAATCAGAAGGATCATTCAGAGACGACAAGGTAAACACCCATTTGCAAAGATAGAAAGAAAAACCAACAGTCCAGACTTTAAGTAAACACATAAATAGGCTGTGACTGGATAGTCTTGGAGTTCATTCAAGGGCTTCAAAGTTGTATTGAAAGGCAGCAAGTCTTATGGCACAAGCTGCTGATGTGGATTAGATTTAGTTGCGTTTTGGTCTTTTATTACATATGCTCGGTTTTTGATGAAAGACTGGTCTGGACAAGGCTAAGTATCAGCCTCACCTGACTAAATCCATCTTTCATTCCCATAGCCCCACAAACCCTCATCCTCCCTTCTTCTCCCCATGCAGATTCATGTCAGAGGGGTCTGGCTTTCTTTGTGTCAGCACTGAACACACAATGGCAGACTGCAAGAAAATATACGACAACTGCTGATTTATAGGATAATTAGAGTCCAGTATTTGTTATGGCGGCCAGCCAAAGTACCTGATGCAGGCTAAGCAATTTGCTCAGAGTTTGTGGATGATATCTAAGGAGCTCTCAGGCATTTCTGCTTAACAGCTGACCCTTGTCCTCTACTGTAGGTAAACTCTGCCCACTTCAGGTCGATGCCAGAACCATGCGAGGACCTGAACATTAGGACAGAAACTACCTGCTTCATATCATGACAGACAGGATAATTCAGAGCCAGACATCCTGCCATTTACTTAACTTCACCTCTTACTTGCAAGACCCACCAGAAATAACACTGATCCAATTCTGACATCCTCGCCAGAGTTATTTCATGTATTTTTACAGAAAATGTTCCAGTAGAAAAATCTTCCTTAGTTGGTGATCAGGCTACATTTTTTCCCCATTGCTATGACCAGTGGGTCACTGGGTGCGGCTGGAATAGCTTCAAACTGATGTCCAAGCTGAGAGAGTGAGCGGAGACAGTTGATGAGGCCATGGCCCATTACACAGAAAGACAAGCATGAGCACCCATGCCAGGGGTCCGAGGCTTGGCCTCAGCACCCAGGACGGCACAGTGAGAACAGCCTGTCTGTATTGAATGGAGTTACTGTAAGAATGATGTGGGCGATATGTGCTAAAAGCATTATTACATTATTAGCAACTTGATCCAACTCGTGGGTCAGCCCTGCCCAAGATCACAAGCTGATTAAATCATGTGAACTGTTACTGTACCTTGGCAGCCAGGCCTGCCATTGATGGTGGTATATCCGTCAGGACAAATGCATGAGTATGAGCCCTCGGTGTTCAAACAGTCTCCTTCTCCACAGATCCCCACGATGGTCAAACACTCATTGATATCTGTCACAAACAAGTACAAATATCCTCACACAGCTGTGTCAATATGCCAAGGTGAGGTAAGCCACGGGAAACAGTTAACCACTAATGGTATATTTTATGGGTTGGGTTGACCCACAGTGTATACATGTGTGTGTATATACCTCTGCAGGATGTCCCATCCACCAACTCCAGGCCAGACGGGCAAGAGCAGCTGTAGGAGCCAATTGTGTTGGTACACTGGCCTCCGAGGCACTGGCTGGTGTCCTCACACTCATTCACATCTGAAGTGACACATGCACAGACGTCATCACTATGACACATTCACACCAGCTGTAAATCACGGGTTTCACTGCAAATTCACACAGTTTTTGTCATCTGGATGAAGAGCTTCCAGACCACCGTGACCGTGTCACAAAAAGTCACGCATCATCTACAACAGGAAGTAATGACTTACTATAACAGGTCATGCTGGGCTGGAACACATGACATGTGAAAATGACTGCATAGAGATCATAAATTTGGGTGAAACACACACTGCACTGTTACCTTCACATGAGAGTCCATTGGGGTCCACTGTGAAACCGGGGCCACAGGCCATGCAGGAGAAGGAGCCCTCTGTGTTGGTGCAAACACCCATGGGGCAAACACCTGGAGTTTGGCACTCATCGATGTCTGAGAGATAGAAGAAGAAGAAAAGCACACGGACCTTGAAAAAAGCTCAGTTTTGTGCTTCCACTGTCTTATCTGTTCAAATTATTAACAGTTAAGTGTGACTCAGCTCCACATACTGTCTAACGTACAGTAAACGAAGCCCTCTTTATTAGATCGCACTGACAGTGTTTTTATTAAAAAGGGAGGAAAGATAAGTATGTAGGACGGTCATCGAATCCAAAACAGCGAGCTATTACAGGTGGCATATAATTACTGTATCTACAAACAGTCACTGGCTCGCTGTTATGTGATCACTAGAAATTCCTCAAGCCGGCACAGATTGTATTTCTTAAGGAGAAAATAGTGTGGGCCATTGTTAAGTGATTGAGATGGCTCGGTTTTGCCTTTGGGTGCACGGAGTGAGTTCAACAGGGCACGCTCTCTGCAGAACGTGGAAGGCAGGGGAGTGGTTGACTTCATTTCAAATTAAGCTCTTAATATTTTCCATGGCATCAGAGACATCCATTAAAATCCTATCAGAGGCTGACTTGGACTCTGGCTTGTTTTGTAAAAAATTTTCCCAGCACAAAGACACATATCAGTGGGGGATCTTCCTTTCAGTCTACATACACAGTTTCATTCAAAAACACACTGTAGTATATATGACTAACCAAGACCACGTTTGAGTCCGTTTAAATAATCATTCCCATTCTGATTCCCATGAAGTCATGACAGATTTAACCTCATTGGATTCGTCAAAGCAGTCTTTTCACTGCATTGATCTCATAAATCATGTCATGACAAATTACTGAGTGCCATAAAGATTTTTTTGTAATCATCTTTTCGGCTTAGTGCATTCTCGTTCTCCTGTGGTCCACTGAAACTTTGACATGGAGACACACAATAAGCAGGTGGATAAACACAGACATAGACTTACCTTCACAGTGGTGACCATCCTTGGATACTTGGAAGCCGCTTCCACAGCTCCTGCAGGTGAAAGATCCTGCCGTGTTCAAACACAGCTGGCCTGGGCACAAGTTCTCCACCAAGCACTCATCCACATCTGGACACATACAGTACATAGACACATCATAGAACAGATTACCATCTCTGGCTTCAAATAAATAAAGGCCGCCAGTTGTAATCACTTAGATGGGTAATCATTGAAGCTAGAAATTACAAATGTCAACACCTCTAAGTTTTTAGCTGAGCTATCGGCAGCACATTTGCCTGACATCATCTTGTTCTATTTGAGGGTTGGCGTCTCATTGTGTTGAAGAGATGAGTGGTGCCAGAGCCAGAGGGGTCCAGAATCCAGCTATGATGTGATGTCTAGGATTATCTCCGGCAATTTTTGAGCTCAGATGAAAAGACTTTGGGTCCAAGCTGTCACACCTGATGCTGTTAACATTCAATCTGCACCAGCTGGTGAAACATGCTAACCAGAGCTGGCACATTTAATCTCAAACTGTAGAGACAAGGCTGGAATGAAAGCTGAAGCGCCAACACACACCTGCGCTCAAAACATGTAAACAGTCTCACCATCACACTGCTGTCCATCCTCAGAGACTCTGAAGCCAGGCTGACAGACGACACATGTAAAGGAACCCTCTGTGTTTGTACATGTTCCCCGGGGGCATGTCGTGGGCAGCGCACACTCATTAATATCTGTTTTAAAAACAAAAAAAATGCACACTTACATACAGCTTTAAAAAAGTTTGGATTCTGTGACCCTAAGCATTGTGTTACCAACCTTCACACACTTCCCCATTATGCGCCACTCTGTACCCTGTAGGGCAGTTCTCACAGGTGTAAGAGCCTTCTGAGTTTAGACAGATCCCATTGGCGCACGTAGACAGGGACTGGCACTCATCAATATCTGAGGAGACGCAGGCACAGACATGCATGAACAGTAGTATAAAGACTGCATAATATGTGCAGCTGCACCGCAAAGGAAAGTTAATGGTAAGTTGACAAACTGCCCAGATGTGTTAAGTGAGTATTTAACAGTTGTAACAATTCTAATGGTTTTCACTAAAAGAAACAGCTGGGGATTGAATTTACCTTCACACCTCTGCTGGTCTTGAGACACTCTGTAGCCAGCCTTACATCTGGTGCAAGTGTAGGATCCCTCTGTGTTGGCACACACCCCACCTAGACACAAGTCACCCTGGGCACACTCATTAACATCTGGAAATGAAAAAAGCCAAATGCACCACAGGTACAGGACAATCATCACTGTCGACCAATGCCTCTTGAAAAGAAGTTTAGTGTAAAAATCATTAGGCCATGTTATACCTTCACATCTCAGGCCATCAGCAGATGGTCCAAACCCGGGCCTGCAGCTCTGGCAAGTGTAGGAACCTGGAGTGTTGATGCAAATTCCCGCAGGACAAACATTACCGGTTGCGCACTCGTTGACATCTATGCAAAAAGAAATAATTTGCAGACATTATACTGCTGTCGAGAGAGCTCCACGAGTGTACAAGTATGCGGTGATGAGTTACACCCAACAGCTCCACTTAATCCTTTACAGACCTTCACAGGATTTGCTGTCTGAGGTGACTTGGTAGCCATGGTTACAGGTGCATTTGTGGGTGCCGTCAAGATTGATACAACGGCCGTGAGGACAGACTCCCGGAAGCACACACTCATCCACATCTGGAGGGGATATAGGAAAAAATGTAAATAAATGTAATGTAAAATAAAAAGACAACCACTGACTCTTTGTAGCCTTCTATTCACAGAACTCATCATTTATAATGTAGATGACCATCTGACTGACAGTTACCTTGGCAAACATTGTCTGGTGAGAGTTTGTATCCCTGGAAGCAGTTGCACCTATAGGAGCCCTCGCTGTTGACACACCTACCACGGCCACACACTGTTTGGTTCAAACACTCGTTTACATCTGAAGACAGAATGGGGGAGCAGAAAAGGCAAATTACATATGAGAAACTCATCCTAAATGGTAAAAGGGTTAAATGAGAAAGAAGAAAAACTTCCCCACATGACTGAGTTTTGAGGTGGTTTTGTAGTTTTCTGCAAATAAAATCTATACTCGATATAGTTCAATGCTAAAGGCAGAAGACAAAAACAAATATCTGCATTCAAAATAAAGGTTGTGTCAGCACAGTCCGGCAGTAAAAGGGAAACAATTACCACCTAATTAGTGTGCACAATGACTGCAAACAGCAGTCATTAAATTACATCAGTGCACAGACCAAACCTCATTCATGGAGGCCTTATTATTACTATTTGTGGCAGTAGCCGTCTTTTCCACCTCATGAGTCTGAACCGTTGACCCAGGAATTATATTTGTGGAAAACCTCATGCAGAAACATTGTTTTATAGTGGAATTTATCATGTGTTAACTGTGGCATTTTTTTAGGTTAGGTGAATTTGTGGGGAGAGAGCGCAGTCTGATCTAGTGAGTGTGAGAGAATGCTGGGAGAGGAAGGAAACATATTTGTCTGAAAAGAAGGTGGAGATGTTCCTGAGAGGAGATGCAGCTTCTGAAATACAGTGAAAACACTTCAGCAGGGTCACAGACTGGGTTTTGTTTGGCTTGCCAGGGGCACTGCCAGACATCTGTCAGTGTGGCCCACTGCTTTGTTTCTACAATCATCCGGCATCTCTCAGACCTCGCCTGATAAGCCCTGACAAGGGAATGGAGCTGTTTTCTCTATCACACCAACAATTACGCTTATCCACGATTCGGCCAATTGGACTCAAACTACTGTACTGTGCTGCCGTCAATTGACTGAAGCAAATACTGGAAACCAGCGCCAATGCTGCCTGTTTTATGTGACTCCCACAGAGGCAGACGTATGCTGAAAGCCTGTTAGGGCCACTTGTGTGATTGTTAAGAGTGAAAATATTTAGCTACAGTGATATCCCTCATTTGCAGGCTTCCTCTCACTTCCTATATTTATACACCACAGATTTGCACAGGATGAATAATTCAGTGGGACGACAAACAGACAGTACCGCTGTTTTCTTTGGAGACAAGGAGCATCAGTCATCCGACCTTAGTGAGAAATCGATTATAAGGAACTAAAACATATCCTAAAGTTAATTTCCATATTTTCCATTATTCACCTGGTGTGTAGGCTTTCATATTTCTGGAATAGTCACTACAGGAGCTTAGGTTTCCAAACAGAATTCCAATCCAAAATTAGAGGGGCACAGGGTCGCACAGACGGGATGTGGTAAGTAACACCAGTCGGGCTGTTATGTAACAGGGCCACTTTCTGGTTGGGAGCTGCTAGGGTGTTAGCTTAAACAAAACAAACACCAAGTGTAGTCTGTCCACCATTGTGTAGTCAAATCTTGTAATCCGGGGTAAGAATTTACAGTGAACCAAAAACGGCATTATGGGTGAGTGAGAAAATTTGTTTGCTTGGCGGGACCTTTCTGCTGTGGGGAATTGACCCTTTGACCCATTCATACATCTCCTGTGACTGCTCAGTCCTCTCACCTAGCCCAGCAGTGCTAATAAAGCCTCACTGGCCTCTGCTGAATTGTACAGTGGCCAGAGCTCTCCAACAATAATACACTGTTTGTTCAAGGCTGTGGCCAAGAGAAAATATTTGGACTCTCCCAAATTGAAGTATTATAAACAATCTTTTTACAGGGCCAGAGATATCAAAAGATCAGCAATAACACGGTGAATGTATTTAAACAATATTGTGGATATGCGGAGGCTGCTGGGTGGAGAAGCTGATATATCACAAGTGGAAACACTGAATGGATGTTGATGAGGGGCTCCTGCAATATAGCCATCATCGCTGTGGTTTTGGCCTGTCGTTTGGGCCACGCTGGAAATATAACATTTAATATAAAGTCTTTTGAAGCAAAAATACAATTTATATTATAATTTTCAAGCACATCAGCAGTCAGAGTGTCCCTATGAGCAAAAAAGCCGCAATACTGCAAATTTAGAGCTACGCGTGCTATGTGGTGAACTGTACTGCATCATAAGCTGTCAACAGGTCTTTAAATGGCCTTTTGCCATTTTTTTTATGTGATGCCAACTGAGAGCAGCATTAGGTAAATGTTACCTAATACAGGAAGCCTTTACAGTGTGAGAGGGAAACCCAGCTTATTTCCATGCAGCGGTTGGAAACACCCTGGAGAGACTCTGGCTAATGGTGGTGCTGTTGCTATGATGGAGAGGGAGGCAGCCTTACCCACACATCTCTCATTGACAGGCCTGAAACCTGGGCCGCAGGCCTGGCACAGGAAGGAGCCGAGAGTGTTGACACAGACGCCGTTGGAGCAGGAGTCAGGATCTCTGCATTCATCTATATCTGCTCACAGAGAAAGCACAGCATCAATTGCAGTTAGATGTTAGTAAAACAATGTGTGTGCATGTGTAGAAGAAAGATGGTGTAACATGTAAATATACACACACAGTTTCCCTCTGTTTGTGACCAGAGTAAAATACAAAGAGTGTTTTGTTACTGAGCTGCATATTAATTCATGGCAGCAAACAAATACAGCTGGCTAGGATTGTACTGTTACATGAACCCTGTGTGCGTAGGTGATGCGTGCATGCAAGTCACCTTCGCATAGGCCTTTCCAGGACTTGGCGTAGCCACTGTTGCATTCACAGGTGTAAGATCCTTCTGTGTTGACGCATTTGCCATTCTGGCACTTGTTGGGCATGCTGCACTCATTAATGTCTGCCAGTTTGAATGTAAACCAAGAAGAAGGGAAAAGAAAGTGACTGTTGTGTTCCACAGCATTAATTAGGGCAGGATGCTTTTTAAATGAACAGTGCTGAGAGACAAGTACTTGCAATGCTCTGACAAAAGCAACAGACTAACAGCAGCCTGTGTTTCCACTGGAAACACTATATCTCCTACTGTCACAGTAGAGCCGTGTCTCACCTTGACAGAACTTCCTGTTCTGAGTGATCACCTGGCTGTAGCCGCTGTGGCACTGACAGGTGTAGGAACCATAGCTGTTTACACAGCGGCCCTTCCCCTCACATGGATTCTCATCGCACTCATTCACATCTACAACAGAAGACACAGAAGGAAGTCGCACGTTTATCAGGGGACTCTGTACACTTTGAATACAGGATGGACCTGAGCCTAGCTGCATGGAGCACAGGCTGCAGCCAAGGCCTTTGTGAGGTGAGTTCTTTGGATGGCCTGCCAAAGAGTCTGATGTCAGGCATCATGGAACAGGTCAGCATTAAATAAACGGACCCTTTTGATTTTGGCTGACATGATTTCTCAATGCTTCTGTGCTGTATAATAGGACTTTCTTCCACTGCTATGATAAGAAACAGACCCACTGTGGCCTCTGGTGTCAGCATGTGTGTTTTGTGCGTCCATCGTTCTCTTACCCCTCTGTCCTCTATCCCACACCCACTTTGTCACTCACCGATACAGTTGGTCTGCACCGCGCTGAGCTTAAATCCTGCCTCACACTGGCAAGCGTAGCCCGTCTGCACCGGGATACATTTCCCACGGCCGCATATGGTGGGGGTAGTGGCACACTTGTCAATACCTATAAAAAGGCACAAAGATGAGCAGAGTCAGAAGGCAGACAAGGACGCCTCTGACCTATGGTTACGCAACATTATAGACACTGTAAAAAAAAGTGCATTCCACTAACACATGTTGTTCTCCACGGGAACCCGTCTTGCTGTTTTATAGGTGGAGTCTTGGATGAGAGGACAGGTTTTACAGCACTGTAGTGTTCTAACAGGTGGTATGGAGCTCTTACAAAGGGTTCAGCAAGAAACAGGTCATGCACAGTAGAGCCTGACATTAGTTTTGTTCTTGTCTTTTTCCATCCAAAGAAAGTGTGGTAAAACAGAGACATTGGCCCCAGGCTGAGGACAAAAAAAAAAGAGATGTCTTTCTCTGTAGGATTACTGTAAATTCCTCTGGCTTCTTCATTCCCTCTGCTTCTGTCACCCAAACACACCTTCGCCCTGTCTTCTCCATTTTTCATAAATCTGGCCTCTGATAGTTTCCCTCTTCCAAGAGGCACACTCGTTCTTGGTTTTTTCGCCCTCTCACCCTCTGTGCAGCACGGCCGCTTCCAGCCAAATTGGCTCTAAGAAAAGGGGTCAAATAAAGCTCTCTCCAGCTTTACTTTGGGTAAGCCTGCAAAAATGTCTTATGAGATGTGCTGTTGTCTGCCAACAGTTGAGAGAGAGCATAAAAAACAAAGAGTTGAACTCTGTATTGCTCTTTTTGCATAGTAGACCTACATTTTCTTGTCCACCTGTCAAATGGGTTTTACATCCAGTGGAGCTCTTTTTTCTATACTGGTACCTTCAATGTATGTCCTTCCTGTGGCTGAGTCTGTGAAGGTTGTTTCCCTTGAGTGTGGCTTCTGGCTGATGCTTGTGGAGTCTGGGGAAGTCTCTATTAGAGGGTAAGGATAAGGTGGGTCATGAGGTGATGAGTATAAATGAAAGAACTCCACAGTGTAAAGTCTGAGTTTTTACAACCAAAACAAGATCCTGCTTGTTCTACCAACCACTACTGCCTCATTCATTGTTCAGCATAATGATCTCTCTTATATCTCCTGGATAAAAACATTACAATGACCAAAATAACTCAAGGAATGAGTCAACCTTCAGACTTTAATGTCAATGTTTTCACTGGCGTGCGGGAAAAGAAGACAAGGATTGAGAGTGCCACAACTGTGTGGGAGCAATTTCTACAATCACACATGTCCATGCCTGACTGAAAATGTTGTAACTACAAGCTCCAAAAGGCCAAATGAAACCACAGGAGACATTTAACAATAGCGCTGAGGCACTTGATCTACAAGGAGTGAAGAAGAAAAATTACCTGGATATTTAGGTGGTGAGTCAGTCACAACAGCTGGCTGAAAAACAAGCATATATAACTAGTCAAAAGATTTCACTGTTATACTCCAGTTTATATATACAATTCCCCCTGTCATAACCTCTGAGCTAATTAGGTGTATGTACCAACCAAAAATGTGGTCTGAATAAGTTATATAATCACAACAAACCCTCCAGCTGAGATAGCTAGAGCATATCGTTCTAAGAAAAACAGTCCTAAAGTATGTGCCGAGAGGCAGAACTTACCGGGATCAGAATTTCCACATCTGCCACAAAACAAAAAAAGAAAGAAAAAAAAAGGTAAATCAGTAGCAAACAATGACATTAGCACTACTGCTGTATAAAAACAATAAGCATAAAAACCATTGCCCTCTTTAGGCACTTGACTTGCAGCTTTGGAGGTCTTTCTTTCTAATAAAACAAAGCTTACGACATATTTATCCTCTGAGCCAGACCAAAAAAAGGTTGTATCTGAGAAGCAGTGCTAGCCAAGGAAACAGGCAAAGAGAGAAACAGATATCTCTGATAATAAAGACAAAGATCCCTAAATATTTATAAAATTGTCTCCTCATATAAATCAAAATGTTGTAACACTGCCAAGTATTTCACAAGCATTACACCAAGAAGATACATTTACAGAAGATCCTGAGGATTTGGATGTATGGCTGATGTGGATTAGTTTTCTGTGATGTTCACGAGGGTTTCATCTTGATGGATGGGATAGATGAATACAACCCTGAACATGTTCATAACAAGATTTATTTATGGAGATCAAAACATCCTGTTGATGTTTGGATTTTCAGAAAAGAAATCCATTTACACAGACCCTGCACTGTTTATTGTTTGACTAAGTCGGACTGCACAGTATGCACAGCACTATTATTCATCTCTTTAGCATTCAGAATAACATCTAATATATTCAACATTGTATCCTTACCCTCTGTCTGTCTTGGTGTTTCTCTGGCAGGATGCTGCGGTGTCAGGGGGGACTGGGGTGCCTGTGGTGTCTCGGGGTATGTAGGGTACTGGGGCACTTGCGGTGTTTGAGGGTAG
The DNA here is from genome assembly GCA_036025115.1 of Ambassis agassizii. Classification (NCBI taxonomy): domain Eukaryota; kingdom Metazoa; phylum Chordata; class Actinopteri; family Ambassidae; genus Ambassis; species Ambassis agassizii. The sequence continues at coordinate 21,789 of JAVQJX010175949.1, forward strand.
CTGGGGTATGGAGGCCAGATGAGAGAAGGCTGAGAGGATGGTGACTGAGGATAAGCAGGGCTCTGTTCCTCTAGTGACACTCCAGTGCTCTGCAGCTCATCATCACCCAGGTGTGTGACAGCAAACTGCACGTCAGAGCGCGAGTAAGTGTATCCGTGACCGGCGGGGCAGATCTCCTTGAAGTGGTCTGTAGGACATAGGATGCAAACAATAAGAAAACATCGCCTCAGCGTTCTGACCCTGGGCTCATAAACTACAATAAACGCTGACTGTGAGTGTAAATGTGGGTCATGTTTCTGTGTAATATTCGATGTAGCACCATAAGCTAACCGTGTAACACTGTTATCATGTGCATGCTGTGAATGAAAAGATTGTGTTTCAGGCCAGTGACAGCTGTCACAGAGGGCTACCAGTGAGGGGATTTGGAAAAAGCGGAAGATACCATCACACAAATGAACATAAGCATGCCAGAGAGTGGGGGGAAAGTATGAGGATCATGTAATACTGACTGACCTTTGAACTTTGGTGTAGAGGTGTATGAGTGAGAAGCTAATGGAGAATTGGCTGGCTAGATAAAAGGAATGAGACTGCACTTCTTTGTGTCTGAGTCCAACAAGCCTCAGCGATGGTGAATCCATTACAAGTGAGAAGCTCTGTGTCCCCTACCTGACCTGAAACCAGCAACTCTACGCCAAAAGAGTCTGGAATAGAGATACCAGTACTGACAGATATGTGGTCTCTGTAAATGCTTGTTTAAATGCAGGAAACGTGGATATGATAGGCTACTGAATGATGATTTTAAAGTAGAGGGAAATGGGGCTACATATAATCAGAACCCACATCAGAGGACCTGGAGCAAAATATGGAATGAAAGTCAATGAGCTCCTATTACCAAGTCACAAGTAAAGGGCCTGGCAGAGTGCTTCAGAACATGGCTCTAACAGCTTGTCAGGCTGTAGAAAAAACCAGCGTCCCAAATAATCTGAGGCTGTGTGTCTGTCTGTGTACCAAGTCAGCACCATGGAGGTCTGTGCCTGTGATATTTGATCTACGACAATCCCCATGAATCATGTCCAGTACAGACACTCCATAAAACCAGCTTGTTTCTCTCAGCAACTTTGAAGATTAGATCAGTATGAAAAAAAAGAAAGATGACAACTACTTCCCATGTTTCACTTGGCTAAGTTATGAATTTCTGCTGTGAAGCTTTGCCGGTCTGTTAGTGGGGTTTCTCTCTGAGGGTTGGAGTGATAACACAAGACTGACTCCCACTATTATGTAGCCTCCAAAATATGAAAACTGTTATGTTTTTGGTCCTTTTCCACTCCAAACACACAGGGTTATTTTGAACTGCTCTACACGCCTGGCAGAGAGCACAATGGTGGTTGAGTGGTAAATACTCTCTGCCTGTGCTTTCACTGCCGCTGCTTAAGATCGCATGTGACACTGTATATCTGCAAAAGCATTTAAGGAGCTTTTACAAAGTACAGTAGAAGCAGAAAATGGGTACGTGTGTCTGCAGATTGAGGACAAGATAAGTTGTTTTTGCGACTGTACCTGATCCTGGCAGAGGACAGCGCTCACACCTGGAGCCCCACGCCTTCCCCACACGGCTGCAGCAGCATATCTGCTTGGTGATGTGATTGGCAAGAGGCAGAGAGCATGTGCCTGCTGAAACTGATCGGTAGCACAACGCCCTCTGGTCAGACACTGCCTTATCCGCTAGGAAAGAAGTCAATAACATTCATTATATTCCAAAAATAGTACGTGGCCCAAGACTTAAGTGATGAAGCAAAGTTGAAAGTAATACTTACAGACACAGTGTCCCCTGGCAGGGTCTAACAGGTACCCTGACTTACATATGCACCTGTAGCTTCCTTTGGTGTTGAGACATTCAGCATTCTTACATATCCCAGGTAACAGGCACTCATTGATGTCTGTGGAATATGTAGCAGGTCAGTCATGCATTACATTATGGAAATATCTTAAAATGTAAGTTTTCCCAAGGTAAAACATTTTTCTGAACTCCCACTGAACCAAGCTGGGTGCATGTATCAATATCAAACTGACTGCTGTTTTCATGCTTACAGAACAGGAGGGATGATGTAAGTCCTTTGAAATTATTTACACCTTCAAAGGTGTCAAAAAGTTGCAATAGATCATGACGTCGAAACTACTAGTTGCCGAGAGGCGATGAAATACGAAAACGTTACGTTTGCACCATTTGTATGAAAGCTAGGAAGAGTGATGACAAGGGGGAAACACGCACAATAAATCTCACAAGGGTAAGAAAAAAATAAAATATTACATCTGTGGAAAAACCAAGAGTCATGCAGACACAGAATGTTTTACTATAACATCTTTTCTGACAGTGTTCAATAAGGTCACAGCATCTGCAGCTTACATCAATAAGTGAAAGCCATGACGAGGTTTTCCCCTCTGCTCTGTCTGGCCTGTACCATGTGTACTGAAGTGATGCAGTGGCCAGCGGAGTTCACCTACTGCTCCAAAACTCTAAGCCAACAGTCACTAAGCCAAACAGAGGCAAGCTAGCCAGTTAATGTGCCAGCCAGGAGCATAGGGGGGACATATTTGAGGGGTTTAGTCATGCGATCACACTGGGACCAGGCAAAGTTTGTTGTTCTATCATGTTAAACAAAGAGTACATCATTAGGTCTTTTCCAATTGCTTTGACGACTGGAACCCAACAGCCTGCCACCACAGATTTTCCCAATTCTAATTAATCTGCTCTTGTTTTGTTGCTTTGCTTCCTGCTGGAAAAAGTGAGCTTATAGGGGATTGGGGCTGATAAATTCTGTGGACTGAACCAAATCCAGGGAATGCCTCAGTGTTCCATTTGTTGTTTGTTGTTTCTTCTTTTCTATCTGCCCTTTGTTTTTCCATTTCTCTTTTCTATCTCTCTCAGGAGAAAGTAGTTTGAAAGCCAAATGACAAAGCGTGTATGTTATGACTGTGTAAACAAGCCTGTGTTTCTGTTAGCAGACGCGACCTGTTTGGATGAGTAAGGATGAGGAACACACTGTGAAGACGATGAAGCAGACCACAGATGTCCCGCCCGCCTCGGCTGAGACTCACAGTCTGGAACAACAACATTGTGTTTGCAGGTACTGCGGTGACTTGTGGTGAGTTTAAGAAGCATCTGGTCAGAGTTCAGGTCAGCATTGGGCTCAGCCTTCGTCACATGGGGTCTTTAATCCATGGTTCGGTTGAGTCCCAGATTAGTGCTATTGTTACAGTCTGCTGGTGGCTTGATTGGTATTGAAACTGACTTCCACGACAGCCTGTCATGACCAGCACTAATCTCAACATCTATTTTGAACTCATGCTTGGGTGCTCTCTTTGACAAATAGTGCGTGTGGTCAAAACCTTTTTTTCATGTTGTTTATGGTGGACAAGGGGAGATTGATAAATCTGTGGCCTATGGTAGAAAAGAAGAGTTACACAAGTCTTGTTACAGAAATATGCAGCACTGAGTGATGATGAGTATGAGCACCGTTTCCTCCTCCAATGTCTTCCACAAGAAAAAGGAGCTCAGTGGTCACCATTTTGACCCTGATGATGAAATCCAATAAAATGCCTTCTATACGGTACGACAGCTGGGACTGGAGGTGTGTAAATGTAGGAGGAGATGTGAAAAATGAACCTGCTAGATTTTTATGAAACTGAATTTGTCTTCTTGAAGCCATCTTATCAATCACCTCTTGTAGACACACAATAATGCATATTAAGAAGCTCCCAAGCCCAGCTGCTCAAACTGTCAGTGACGACCTCCCTTAAACTCGTCTCCTCTTAACTTCTGGGAAAATTCACATGAACACCTGCAAATGTATTTATGGACACTATAAAGTAAATTGGCAGCATCACCCTCTTTATTATGAATTGGCTGTTATGGGTAAAAAGAGCACCTTAGGACTACTTTGCAGGTCTCAAACCAGACGTAACTTATGAAGCCATTTAGAAACAGTGAAGGCACATTCTCAAAATTCTGCCAAAGCAGCCATTACTGGGAAAAGTACATCGTCTCAGACAGATCTGATATATCCCAGATATGTTAGGGTCTTGTCCTGTAAAGCTTGACTGTATTCAATATGATGAATGTCAGGGTTTTAAAATTGTTAGTAGATTTCATTAACTTCATCCAAAATATCAGAGGAGTTATGTCAGACTTCCATCATCTGTGCTTTGAAGTGGTGTAGGACTAATATGACCTGTTCCCAGCACCAGTTAACCACCCACAACAGAGCCTGCACATGCATCTCTGTGGGCTTCTCATCAAACAAGCACAGTTACAAGCAGCCAATTCAGCTGACCTCGATTCTGAGAAGCAGCTTCTGGAGATAAGGAACGGTCTCTGAAGTCATAGAGCTGATGGGGCATCTTATCGCTCTGTAGTGAGCACGTCACTGACCGCGAGGGTCGGCGTTCACAGTCAGAGGCCGCAGTATCTCAGGCCTGTTACAAAGTATGAGACAAGCGCCACTCTGTTCCAATAAAACACACTACAAGCAGCTCCGAATATGAGCCACAATCCACAATTGGGAAAGTTGAACGCTGTCCTGATAATAATGACAAAAAAATCACAGAAAAAGCTGATTTTGCCTTCTTGGCGGCGTCTGCGAGGTCTGAAATTAGAAATAATTTTTGGGAATGGAGCAGCAGCTGAACAGGACAGAGACTTTAAAGCGCTCCAGTAAATATTGTGGGGCAACTGTCAGCTTTGCTTTTTTGGAACTCCTAAAATGAGCAACTGAAAAGGGAGGAACATCTTGAAACAATCATAAAAGAAAAGCATGAATAATAGAAAGATAAATTTCTACATTTGTTGGCTGGTTGACACACTATTGGAAAGTAAGTGTGTCCTTGTCCACAGGTCTTTGTTTTATTAAAATATGTTTCCCTGCTCAATCATTACCTGAACCATCAATAAAGCAACGATTCTGTGCAGATTAGAAAACATGCTGAACTCCTTGAACCAGTGGATGAGGCCTGTTACAGAGGTAGCCAAAGCTGTCCGCTGGACCGTTATGTTGTTATACTCCATAGGCTTCAGTAACCCTTTGGATTATGACACTATTAATCAAGTCAGTGACACAGCTCTAAGTAGCCTGTCAGAAAAGCTGCATTTTGTTATGTAAAGTGTCAACAGTGGTTGTCAGTGCTCGGTCCTGTTCCCAGATCAGGCTGCACATTTTCCCTGTGACTTCCAGCCACGGTTTATTTTTCATGCCGATTACTTCTGGAGCTGTGTACTAACAACACCAACAAACATAACTGAAATCTTTAGTAGGAGAGTGTCTGGACAGTGGACACTGTGTGTGGCTGTTGTAGCTGACAAATAGCCACCCCGTAGATGCAGCAATGAAGGATTCCGCAGTGTACATGGCAAAAAAAAATGATCTAAATTTGTTTTTATATGCAGATGGAGCATTTAGAAATAAAGCCATCTATGCCATAATGATAGCCTGCCGTACCATTCTCCCCTCAGAAGCCCAATTAAAACAGGAGCCCTGGCTGCTTATTGGCTGCTAACCTCTGACCCTGGAGCAAGCTTAATTGTAGCCTTGACTTGGTTCTCATAGAAGCCAGATGTACAGCCAGATACTTATAGATGTCCTCAGGGATCAATGTATGCATGGAAACATACACCAGTTTTTATCACATCCATTATGCCATTATTTTTTAATATATTCCTGTTATTGGTTAAATTAATATGTGCAGTGTTTCCAGAGCTGTCCCACATGCTGTCTTGTATACATTTTATTACTTACCTTGACAGTGTGTGAGATTCATCCTTTTAAAACCTTTGGAACATTCCACTTGTCCATTTGCAATGACTGCATAAGCTGCAAAGACAAAGAGAAAGCACAGTTTAGATGAGCAAAGTGATCTTACCTCACGGTGCCTCTCTGTCACAAAGCATCACATTCTTCACAGGGGGAGACGGGGTGCTCAGTTTTAGTAGGAGACCCTATAACTTAGATGTATAGATGTGAGCATCTGTAAGGGGGACCCACAACTGGGCCTTGCGGGACTCCAGTGTGAGTGTATAGTAATGGATCCCCATCAACCACATTTATAAGACAGCACTGCCATCCAGCAGAATGTAACAATAACACTTGACGTCATTTATAATCATATTACCTATAACTCTCCACAACCCCCAGGGACACATGAAGGAAGTGCTTACATCATAAATATGTTGAGGAAACCTCCATGACAGACCTGACCTTTGTCATCAACCACAGTGCAAATGTACGTAAACAAGAGACTAATGCTTTAACAGTGAGCGCAAGGAATGACGATTAATGTACGATGACTGGCCCAAAGCTTTTTTTTCTTGTTTTGCCAAGCTAATAAAAATCATATGGTGTGTGTGCTTCAGGTGTGTACATTAGAGGTTTGGAGAAGTGCTACAGTAAATAACACGGCATGTCTGTTAATGCTCCGGTGCGCTCAGACTGTCAGTGACAGAGGCCTGAAAACATGAAGTCATTACTCATTCGGCACCCAGTCAAGCCCCAGCATGCTCCATTAAATGTACAGAGGGGTCAACGTGACTATCATATGGCAAAGAGAAAGTCTCCTTGAGTGCGTGTGTCGAAGTTTGTTTGACAGAGCTGGTGCATGAAGGTCTATAGGTTTCTTAACAGAGACAGAGTGATTATTGGTAACAGATCTTTCCGTGACATAAACCGAGGCGACAACTTTCTCTACATATCATGTTGAAAGGAGGAGATCCAACTTCTGATTTTGGTGGGGAAAAATGTGTGTATGGGTGAGGAGAGCTGTAAAGAATAATGACATGCCTGTTAGCATGACGGAACTGTTTCTCACTGTTATAGTCCTTTCAAATTACAGTCACAAATCAGACAACTTAAAGCAGCAATGGTAGGACTGTGTGCTCCCCAATCATGTTAGCTACGAGTCTGATTTTCAGACTGGAAAAATGTTGCTTCTGCCAATATTTTTATATCTCAGCTCATGGGGGCTTTTTTAAATTCATGAACATGAACAGGAATTTTACAAAATATGAAACAGGATGTGAGTCAACCTTCTTAGCGTTCATTTTTTCTTTATGTCATCATCCAGTGGAAGAAAACATCAGAGTGCAACATTTCCCACTCACAGAGAATATGGACAAATGACAGTGATGACAATCTTGGGATTCACACAATGGGCATAAAACATACTTCTTTGAAGCTGCTTTCCAAGAAATGATAGGTTGAAGACAGATGTGAGGCGTTCAAGAAATGACAAAACTTGTCTTGCTCTGGCAAGAAAAGTCGCGTTGTGTTTGAGACCATATTTCATTTGAAACAAATGGATCTCTGGCATGAGAAATGGATTTCTGGGTGCTTAAGTGTGAAAGTAAGATCCACCTGTTCTCCTAAGCAAATCAGGAAATCTCTGTATACACAGGCGTCACTGGTGGGCAACACCAGGAACCACCCGATACACCCCCATCATCATGCAGATTTCACCACAGCAGAGAGATCATAGTGTAACAGCGTTTTCTCTTTTCTGCTTTCTGGTGGCAGCATTAATATGAGATCAGAAATATGTTTGGAAAAAAAAACATCTGGTGCTGTGGTAGTCTAAATATGGGGAATAATCCTGTAAATATGTTCCCTTAAAACAAAACCCAGTAATCAGTCATAAGTTTGTGTCACTTTCCCAGGAGTGACTGGAATGTGTGGCACACAGAGGTTTTCTGGGAACGAGGTCTTGGAAGCTGAGCTGTGTTTTGGTCCTGCTGTGACCCAGTCGACCAGGCAGGGTAAGTGTACCTGAGGGTTGACAGAGCAGAAGTGGGTCAGGATGAAGGGGGCAATGAGGAAAAAAAGGGGGGAACTGTGTCAAAGTGACACCCCTGTTCCTGTCTGCCCACCTCCTCATCTTCCTCCACACCCCCCTAATCCCCCCAAAGTTTCTGAGTAATGAGCTGTTGTGGTAGGGCAGCGGGCACGTACTCCTGCAGCGACAGGATCAGGGAAAAGTCTGGCCTGATTGACAGCACAGCGCACATGCCAAGGGAAGCCCAGTGGGGGAGGTCCAGGAGTCTCAATAAAGCTTATTAGTGGAGAGAAGAAGACTTCTGCAGACTTGAGTATGAATCTGACAGACAGCTCATGTCAAATGTGTTAGAATGGCCTTGTGTAGTGTTGTGCAGCCTAATGTAAAGTTAGGATGTTTCCATATATACCAGACACTTAGTGTTTATAATTGTGCACAAAGGATGTCATTTGGCAGATAGTGTGTGACATTTCCTCATGTGTGCTGTGGATCTAAAAATGCTTGTTACTCGAGTTGAGTTCAGTAGATGTTTATTGTTCCCTCTGGGCAATTTGTTTGCAGCAAGATCCAAAAACCAGCTGCTGGAACCCAACAGAGAGAAGTTGACAACAACTCGCATAATTATGGTTCACTATCTGCTGGCTGTTGGATTAGCTATTTAATTTGGTTATTTTAAGGCTAAATATAGTGCAGCATAGTGAACCATAGACCACTGACCACTCAGGATGCTGTCTTCTGACCCTTCATTTCATCAGTGATGACCACTTGATCTATGCTATTTCCATAATACAAAAAGCATCCTTAGTGGATTTAATGACGTTCCAGTTCCCATGCTTGTTTCTACAATCATTTGTGTAGCAAATATAGAGCTACACAGCCAGTGGCTTGCAAGAGTGAGCAAGCTGCGCATCATTAGTGTCACCCCTGGTTACAAAGACTGTAGACCCAGACTTGTCTGTATCCAGTGTGGGTACAGCCAAAAACCTTCCAACTGTTGTGTATTCATTTAGCCCTCTTCAACAAAAGAATTTGTCACCCCTTACTAATTTATTGTCTGTCTCCATTCAATTGTGTTGTGCATTCCACTGGCATTTGTCATTCAGTAATATCTGCTGAAATTCCCTGACCTGAAAGTGTAATTCAGATTCCTTGAAGCTCCTTGATAAATACTGCTGCACTAACACAAAACTGAACGAATCCATTTAGTCTCATTTAGATATGAAAGTAAAAGTTGCTCAGTGAAAGGCCCTGCTGGCTATTCAAATGAATGGACAGCTTATGCAAAATGAGAGAGAAAGAGGCAGGAGGCTGAGAGAGGTTTTAGAGTTTAGAGTTGGTTGGATTCCTTGGCCATACAGAAATCTTTAATTGCAAATTTTGGTGTGGACCACCCGGCCTGCAGGCTGTTCTAAGACGACTGAGTGGTCTGGTCCATCAATCACAGGGCTCAGAACCCTTCACCAGCTTGCCTGGGAGGCAGTGTCGGGCTTCTCTACTTAACTGGATGGAAAACCTGAGAACGTGCAGGAGGAAAGAGGGAGGATGGATTGATGCCATCCACAGGATGCGAACAGGCGGCTGTCTCCCTTTCTGTTCCATTGGGGGGCACTCTATAGGAAACACCAAAGCCAGAACCTCTTCAGGATCCTTTCCATCAATTTCCTTTATAACATGCCGCCACAGGACAAACTGGTGCCGCCAAGAGAAGACCATGAGCAGAGAGAGCTCTTTAATCACCATGCAGGGTTTCAGGTCTTTGGAGGCAAAGCCATCACTTCTTGGACGTTGAGCCAAAGCTTGATTGGAGTAAACGGCTCAAAACAGAATGTCTCCTTGGCACACGACACACCCGCCAATCTGGCATGGTCCATATCACATGCCCTGTAAATACAGTAATGTGTCCCTGAAAGTGAAGCTAATCAGCTTGGACACATGGGACTAATATCAACATGCTGCTGCTGATACAGACATAAACCAATATAAAAGCTACAAGATGCTATATTTGCTCAATCATAGCTGTGTATCTGTATCCTATTGCTCGAACACAACCATCACACGGCACATGTAAAACAGCAACCAAAAAGGCTTTGATGATTTTTCTGCCATATTACATCTTTACTCAAAACATACTTTTGTTATGGAGCGGCCAGATGGGGCCGCTGGGATTGCTTTTTGTCAGTGTTTTGTTCCCCTGTTTGTATGTTTCCTTGTTTATTTCCCCTGTGTGGCACGCTGGGAGTGTCTGTGTGCACAGCTGAGCCAGAGCCGCCCCTGCAATCACCTTCATCTCACACACCTGCTTAGCCTCCCTCTCCTGGTTCCCTCACCTGCACCTCATCAGTAAT
>JAVQJX010175968.1:0-27122 GCA_036025115.1 Ambassis agassizii
CGTGGTCTATATATATGTATGTACCAATGTACCAATGTTGCTACTGGATACCTGAATTTCCCCTCAGGGATCAATAAAGTATCTATCTATCTATCCATCCATCCATCTATCCAAACACACACTCCTTCCACGCCACTGACCTCTACATGACGACCTGGATGCAGAAAAATGGCATGTGGATTACTGATTTCATGTTGAAACTGTATGGCTCTAACAGGTGGAGGTTCGTTGAGGATGGCCTATGAAGCTCAGTGCTGCAGAAATGTGCCAAAATAGACACAATAGTGAAATAGTGAAAATGTTTCCAGGGACCCTAAACAGTGACGGACAAGGCGAGCTTGTTGTTCAGTGCTTTGTGACTTTTAAAGTGATTATTATTGCTTGTGTTGTGAGTTGTATCCATTTTCTTAACCTGCTTTGTCCTGTACTATATGGCCACGGGGGGGCTGGAGCCTATCACACATGTCAAGGTGATGGGCGAGGTGCACCTCGCAGGTGTCTATTGCAAGGCTAACATACTGTATCTGTATATGTAGCTTAGAAAGGGGGAGGAAGAAAGCCCACATAAACAGAGGCAAAAAAGATTCAAGCGAGCCTCTTAACTTTCTAATTGTTTTGTTTTTATTTCATATACTGTTATTATTATCCTAGAGGGAAATTAACTTCACTCCCATGCATACACATCTACACACCAAACCCATGCACATGCACAGTGGAGAGGAGGAATGGGGGCTGGCGCTGCCAGGCTGCCAGTCCTCTTACACAGAGCTACTAAAAAAATCAGAAATCATTTAATAATCAATCATTTAATTGCTTTTTGTCTCTGCATTTCTGCAAAGGTAGTTCAGGACTAACTTAGTAGACCATTTATAGCTGAAAACTGAATTTTATACATCTGGAAGGCGTCAAATTCAATCTGCTGCATGCAGCCGGGAACACTGGAACGGATGGTGTGACCCCCACAGAGCCTCGATGTCAGCATGCTCAGGTGCATCTTGGTTTAAAGAAGCAGGAGACAGGAAAAGATGTCATCCAAGATGTTTGGAACCTGGAGAAATGTGAGAAAATGAGTTCTATTAAAAAGTATAAATGAAAGATTTTGTTGTTTTGGATGTTTTTTTTTCTGCAGCAAAAGATGCCAAAAATATTAGATGTTTTAATTGATTGTTTGATGCAGCTTGTTGTTTATTGCTTCACTGACTGCTCCATTAATTTTAATTTCATTTAGAGGAACAAAGAAGTCCCTCACTATTCAAATGTTCACTTCAGTGATAATCAGGCAAACTAAGTTATTAACTGAACCCTAATGAGCTGTGCTATTAAATCTTTTTAGGAGGATTAAGACATTTTAACAACTTCTGATTATATGATCTCATTAATGTTAGACAATAGAAAGAGCTGCAGATGCCAACATTAGCTCAGCTCCCACATTGGAGATCCAGCATTGTCTCCATTGGGCCGAGACTCCAGACGCCCAAAAAGAACTGAGCGGACTGCTGCCTCTCCCATCAATGCTGAGCTTGTTAGTGCAAATAATCACTGCAGTAGCTGGCGGGCCCTGTGGGGACAGCCGGAACAATCCAAACAGCCTGGGAGGGAACGGATTGAGATTTTCCCTGAATTCTGCTCATCAGTTATTCTTATGTAATTGCAGATGGGGATCTGATGGGTGTGCCTGAAGGCTTGCATCACTCTCACTCTATTTATGTATGTGTGTGTGTGTGTGTTCATGCTGATTGCAAAGACCCACACCCTGTGAGGATTTGGCAAAAGAATGGATTTTACATCATTCTTTTACAGTGAGAGGTTTAATGTGTGTTATGCAGATATAACATAATTCCAGCTCCCCATCTGATTCTAATGAACCTTTTAAAATGTGCAGGTGTTAGCAGGTGTGTGAGTGTGTAGATGGAAATCGCACAGAGCTTGCTGTTTCCTCTTTTGTCCAGCAGATGGTGGTTGATGAAGCCATTGGCTGCCTCTGCTTTTTTGTGCTTTCTTTCTGCCCCTGTGTTCCTTCTAAGAGTGAGTATTAACCTGAGGTTATAGACAAGGGGGCCGTAAAACGGTTGACATCAGTGCTCAGCAGCGTCCAGCATGCTGTAATGTCCACTCTCACTCCTGTTAGCTTCTGGTTGCACAGCATTACGTAGTGCTTGATGAAGCTTTAATGCTAATGTCTTTGTCATATAAACAAGTACTGGGTTCAGGGAATGAGGTAGCCGGTGAGTGATTTAATTGCAAGGGCGCCTGTGTGTGAGTGTTGTGTTTTTTTAATACAGGTTTGAGGTCTGTTTGCTGCAATCAGATTTTTTTTCACATACTTTTGGTAGACAGTTAAGACACTACTGTGCTTGTCTGTACATCAAAAAGGAATGCAACAGATGACCAAAAGATCACATAACATACAGATGCCTTTACATAACGGAGTAAGCTGCATTGTGTTATCAAGACAAATGACAGTGTGATTGCATGGCATGACTTCTAAACAGTAAAGAATGGAAATTTTCTTCAATGGGGAAGCAAGAGAAGGAGCATAAACAGGGCTCCAGTCAGTGTTGTGACTGTAAACCCTGGCTGCAAAGAGGGCAGCCACACATCTTTGTGATTAGGTAAACCTCAAAAAGCTTTCATGTGAGCAATCTGTAAAACCTCAGTGGGCACATCCTGTGTGTTATTCAGCTCAATCAAATGCTGTGTGTCCTGCTCAACCTCTTATTAAATACCTTCGATTAAGACTTATTTCCAGCACCTATGAAGGAACGCTGTGCAGGAGTGCCATGCAATGTGGGAGACAGACAACTTTTTATAGTCTTGACGAGATAAAATGCCTTTTGTGGATACAAGAGAGCACTCAGGGAGTGTTTGTGTATATTTGGGGAAAAAATCTTCTTAGCTAAAGTGAACATGTTGCTCTGAAATATTTTCCAACATCTGCCGCCCATCAGGATGTCTGCTCTCTGAGCCACTGCTGCATTCCTGAGCCGCTCCCTTTACCTGGATCAAAAAAAAAAAAAGAGAAAGAAAGAAACGTCGTTGCCCCTGAGCTCTCTGCTTTCAGTACCCCAGTTCAGACTGTACTGGTGGTATTTGTACCAGGTGTGGACTACAGTGAGGACTTCAGGTTGATATTTATGAACCTTGTCAGAAAGTGAGCTCAAGCTCTTGTAAACAGATTCAGTCACAGTAGCCAACTACTGTTTCTCTGTTGCTTCTGTTTCCTGCTTCTATATCATCATAGTGTTTCTTATTGCCTTTTGCTCTCTTGGGCTGTTTACAACTGTTTAGCAGACCCCTGCAGTTTAAGAGCCAGCGAGAGACCAATGCAACTAATTTCCTTTTAAAAGCAACTGCTAATGAATTAGGTCAATTTGCTGGTGGTATTCCTCTGCGTGAAAAATAAGCGTACCAGGGAATGCATTCATGCTATAGAGCCCATTGTATACAATAATAGCCATTGTCCCTGTTGCATGGTGTCTAATCCCAGCCCATTCAGAGCAGCACTTAAGATTCTTGGCATACTCCCATACTCATTGCTACTCATGGACTTAATCTCTCTTCCCCCCACCCCTTCTGAGAATCAGTCAAGTGTATGGCTTAGCCAGATCAAATGAAAGCAAGCTATTTCGCTGCAGAATGGCATTCCAAAGCACAGAAAGTCAGCCTTCAAGGTTGTGTTATATAAGAACAGACTGACCCTGCTCAGTGTCTGTCTGAGAATCTGTTGGGTTCACTGAATGATATAACAGGAGGACTTTCTCTTTCACGAGTGCCTTTAAACATCCAAACCCACCCCTTCCTCCTCCTCCTCCTCTTCCTCTGTGCATGTGAGCATTGTTTGCTCGGACAGACTCGAACTCAGACAGGCATCATATTTCATAAATAAATCAGTTTTATTGTAGCATATAAAATTAAATCATTTTACAGTTTATTCCAGTATGACACATAATATCCAAATAAAGTAGCTACATTATTTTTTCGATAAATAATATTAATAACAATAATAAAAACATTCATTCATCCTTTGACATGTTTCGCTTTGTTTTGTTTTTTTTTGTTTTTTTTGTATGAAGGGAGTTCAATAGCTGCCACAAAACATGAACAGTAATGCCCACGTCAGAAAGGAATGAAACCACGCGCTTGTCAAACAAGTCGAGAGGTTACATCGTCTTGTTCTAAAGATACAGGATGGTATGCTAATTGAAAGTTTCGCATGTGCATAATCCACATATACACACACAAGTCGACAGTCGGGGGTCATGTCTGATGTAAAGGATCAAAATATACACAGTGAATTGATATCAGCAACTAAGATACATGTACAAATATTAATTACATCTTGCTCCATGACGAAGCTACTTCAGATGCTCCATTAATACGAAGCGATTCTCATTAAGAATGCTGGTGTAGTCACAGCAAACAGTGCACTTCATTAAGTCCTCATGATGTAAGCCCACAATTCCTTGGGAATCTAGTTACAACAAGAAGCCGGTAGTTGATTGGTGGATCTATTTACACCCCTGCACTCATCTAGACTGCCATTGGCTGCCAATGATGCTGCTGAACTCGAGGGGTTCGGATGTTCGTCACCAATCAGTCTCTGAACTTGTGGATGTCATTGGAGAGGCGGTAGAAGGGGTAGGAGGCTTCGTTGGCATGGGGACAGTTGTAGGTGCACTTGCAGGACTCGATCATCATGATGTTCTTGTTGAAGGTGTCGCCATCCTCGCAGCGGAACTTGACACGGATGGTTCTGGTGTCGTGGGGGGTGCAGCAACGACCGTCTACGCAGGCTCCGCAGTACCTGGGCCGGTACTTCTTCAGACTGGAGCAGCCGGCGTAGGTGAATTTCACCGGCTGGCTGGACTTCTTGGTTCTGCTGCACTTCTTTCCTTTCTGCATGGAAAAGCAATAGATAACAATGATGAGTCTACCCGGTCAGATCCAGCAGTGATGTGTTCTCATTGTCGTGCATGCTTCCATAACAATCAGGCTTACCTTCAGACTGGAGTAAGGTGACTGGGTGCATGGCCGCACTTCACACATCCGCGTCTCTTTGACCAGCTTGCACTCGCTGTTGTTGTTGGTGACTCTGGTGGAGATACCTGTGCCACAGCTCTTGGAGCACTGAGACCAGGGTGTGGTTTGGACGATGCACTTCTGGCTGTCAAACATGTGGACTTCAGGCTGTGGTCTGAATGCTGTCATTAAAAGAAGAAACACCAACATTAGCATCTCAAAAATGCTTTTTTTACTTTTCTGTATAGATCTTTCAGAATAAAAGTCTGCTTCCTTACCAGGTAGGGATTTGAGTCCTCCCTTGACGATTGCAATGAGCTCATTCCTGTTGGTGAGGTCTCTTTCCAGCTCGTCAGTCAGCGTGTCTTTGCCAAAGATCTTCTCCAGGATGTCTGTCTCCTTGCCATCATCACACACCCACTCTTCGCAGCACTGGCCTGCGACTTTGACCAGCCTTGGGTTGGCACAGCCCAGGTTTGGCAGGGAGAGCTCCTGGGGACACAGCGGGACGCAGCCCACCGCTCCGTCGATGCATGTGCACTGGTGTTTACAGTTGGGCTGGAAGCTCTCTCCGTTCTGGTAGATCCTGCTGTTGTACTCGCAGGGCCTGCCCTCTGACTTGGCTGCAGAAGGGGAGAAAAACAAGAGGAAAGGAATGTTATTCTTTCCTTCTCTGCTCAAAGACTTCTGCTGAAGACATCACATGGCTGCCAGATAAAGATCAGTTAAACTGTGAAATTCTTCAGGCTGCCTGAGGAGTCTCTTTCCCTCCACAGTGGGCTGTCTGTGCTTTGAGGTTTAGACTACTTTCCCCCTAGCTGCATTCCACAGTGTTGAAATCACATAGGTTCACATAGTCCTGAATAAAATCCCCCTCTTATTAAAAAAAATAGGCATGGACATCTGGAGCTGGATGGACTTTATACATACCTCTGCAGATGCCACGAGTAGTAGCAGCAGCAAAGCTGGCCCCAAAGTTACACTCCAGCCCTTTAGTGTGGTCACAAGGCTCGGTCAGGCTACAGTCCTCGTTCAGCTGTCTGGCGCAGACTTTGCAGCAGCCGCAGCCGTCCAGGACGACGCTCACGCCGGGCGCGCATTTGGGCATCTCCATAGGGCACTCACACACGGAGAGGCAAGAAGAAGGAGAGGGGGAGGAGAGGACCTGGACAGCCAAAAAGAAACATTAGTAACTTTTAAAAATCAGAAACTTTCACTCACTCACTTATTATCTCGCTCTGAAACAGAAATAAAATAAAACTCACCAAGTTGAGGCTTCCGAAGAAGGCAGCGACAACACTAAGCATCAGCATCTTGGATAAATTTCTTGTGCGCGTTCTAGAGGAGTCCTTATGAAAAGTCTTGAGTTCGGATGAGTCCTTAGGTTATTCCCTCGCTCAGTCGTTTGTCTCTCGTTTTGTTTGCTGGTTGTCAGAGGCTCCTTTTTTTAGAGTAGATGAAACTCTCAGCAAAGCGGTTGCAGTCTGCTGAGGTCCGGCCACCTCCGGACTTTTATACCGTAGTGGGAAGCTGACGTCGTTCTTGGGCTGCCTGCTGAACTGTTCCCAAACTATGCCAGGAATGTTTCTCGGCGCATTTTCCATCCAAGACCTAAGCTCCACCCTGTCTAAACCTTTTCTCTCTACTTTTTTTCTTTCTTTCTCAAATGGATTTTCCCCCCCGGATCCCATCTGAACACACTTTTCCGTCTCACATTTGTCCCTTCTTGTTTATCCCTCCTTTCATTTTCTTCCTCTGCCTGCTTCTCACATCTATCAACTCAGCTTCATTGGTGCTGCTTTTTGAAACCTTTCATGTTTTTCTCTTTGCACTTTAATATTCATAGAATTAAAAAAAATAACACCCACAGATCATGTTAAGAAGTATTGGACTGCGTTTTGTAGCATGTTGTTAAAATCCACTGTGATAACATGTTGCTGTGGCCACGTTTAAAATAACTGGAGGTGGTTTTCTCTGTGAGTCTGAGCAGAAATACCTTTAACAGCGTCTATTTCTGGCTCTGCTGTGCCTTTATTCAGAGCAGCTAAGCATTTCCAGATGCGCACCAGAGCTCAGACGTAACAATATTGCCATATTTGGTATGGCAGTAGCCTACATTATTAACATATTTCTCTCCCTTTGGCCAGCATTCCTGACAGCTTAAAGGCTTGTTAAATATGTTCTTCGTGCAGGGGGAAATTCCTTCACATTCATTCCTTGAGGCACTTTTTTTTCTATCTATCCATCACATTGGTGGAGAAGAAAGTGTCCCGTTAGTAGGTGAAGTGATCTAATTTTCCACAAGACATGTTGTTGGTAGGGGGAGGCATTTACTTGTCTACTTTTTTTTTAACAACAATAAGTCCCTTCCACATCACGATTTTATAAACACTTCCAGCAGAGGGAAGCGAAATGCGTAAAGACGCACAGATAAACGGTTGTAATTTCCATGAAGACTCCATAGAGGATATTTAACTTGAGTGTTTATTTATGTTTATAAGGATCGATCTCTCCTCTGGGTGTGTGTGAGTGTGTGTTTAGACTTTACATGACGATACAGTGAGACAGCAGCTCAGAACAACACGACTGAAGAGCCTCTCCGGTGAGTTTTGGACTCTTGTTTTCCAGTTTAACCTGTGAGCTTTGTTAGATTACTATGAATCAGATTTTACTTGAATCATCATCATCACTCTATATAAATATAAATCGATCATTCTGGGAAAAGTTATGACACCTGCTTTTTTCTTTGGTCGGTCTCTTCACGCAGCCTGCCTGCCTGCCTCTGTTATTTTATTCTCATACTTCCAGTGTGAGACACTAGATGGTGATGTGTGAAGAACAACATAGTGGCTGAAGTGTGTGTTTTATTTTTAACACTGACCACAGTGGTAAAGTCATTGCATCTTCAGATAGAGCGCGTCATATTCACAAGCTGCTTATCAGCCTCTTACTCATGCCTCTGCTGCTGGAAAGCTGTTGAGTTGAGTCTGTCTGCAGCTTATTTCGGGGGGCGTGTCCATGTGAGCACATGTGTCCTTTGTGTAGTGCCAAACTGTAATATGCCAGTGTCAGTAATGCACATGCCTGATTTGAGATTTTGAAGATCGTGTTTTTCTTCTTAATAGTATGGGATAGCTTTTGTATTTAGTGTGATTTCTTTGTATATTACAAGGCTACAGTATGCAGATTTTAGCCAATAATAGATATGTATACTTCAAAGTAAACACAAGCAAACAACTGTGGAGTTGATGCTTAGACTGTGGGTGAGTGCAGTTCACTTAATGGCCACAGGTGTTGCTACAAACTAGGCAGCCTTTCCCATTGTGGCCATTTCTACACCTTTATACTTGTACTTCTCATCATGGTCATGTTGGAGGTGGTGCCACAGGCCGTGTATACAGGTGGTTCGTTTGCACTAAAGTAAGGCCAAATGATGCAGCTTACAGGCACTGGTATGTTGGAAAAAGATGCCATCCTGGGAAAAGTTAATCTGAGAAGCACTTTTATTTTTTGTTGGGTTTTTATGATCTGTCCTGCAGCCAGATGTTTTAGCTTCACTTTTGAGGAGTTGTCGTATCATCCATATTTATTTACCGTCACTATAGTAATTGAAGGTGAATGTGATGATTGTAGTATCTTGTACTGCCTCCAAACACAACCTGACCCACTTGGTTCAGCAGCTGGAAATGTGAAGGAGGAAACACCATGCTACCAAGTCACAGTGGCTCTGGTCTTCCTCTAGTTACATCTAGGGACTACATGAGTACTAAAGTGTGTGCTTCATATAGCACAGTTTATGTAATTGGTCTGTAAATGCATTCTCATTTAAATGAAATTTAATCATGTAAATTAGCTTCTTTTTTTAAATTTAAAGTGTAAACATTGTGGATTCTTCTCCCTTTTTTTGCTTGATTCTCCTCCACTGTATTGTCCTACAGCTTCTCAACTCTGTCTATCAAAGTGCATGTATGCATCCGTTCGAGTGTTACGGCATTAGGCAACAGTGTTTTCATTGTACGTCAATGGAGAATAACATGCGGTAATATTCATTCCATAATCACCCATTGAGTTCAGGAAACATTCCAAAAGCTGCATGTGCGTCTCTGCGTTGTAATTGCTCCGGCATCATAGTTTCCACTAAGTCTATCTGAGAACCCCCATCAGGCGTATAGTACAGTACTCATTAATGAAAGGAACACTGATTGAGTTATTCTTCCTGCTCTGAAATGTGGGCATCACGGCCTCCAGCTGGGACGTTTAAGTGATTTCATTGGTGTCAGATCCCACCATGAGCTCAACAGACAGCAGCCTTCAGGAAATATGTGACCAGCAGCCCACCGCTGTGTGTCAGATGGAAGAGAATAGGCTTGTTTAAACAACAGATTCCATTGTAGCATATTCAAGACAAATGTCATAACCAGTGCGCGAGCAGCACTTCCTGTCTTTGTCGGCTCAAGGATACAGCAGGAAGGTGGATGAGTTACAGCTTGTTTTTCTGGAGAATTATTGATGTGAAAATGAGAGAGATATGAATTTCATTGGATCTATTTATTTAACATTTGCTATTAAGTTTTGTCAGATGTTTCTCCTAGTATGTTATGAATAGAAAAAAGTTTTGTTGTGCCTGACATGATGAAACTTGTGGTATTTTTTGAATACTGAAATGCAGTATTATCAACTGAAAGTGGTATTCTTCATGAGGGCATGATGGATTAATCACAATTGTCTCATAACGGTGGAGCTAACCCGGCTGTCCTCACCAGAAATACGACAGGTGGGGTTGAATTTTCTGAAGCCACATCTCTATGTGTTTATTAGGCTGGGCACTTGTCCCAACTACGTCCAAAAAAGTGATTGGTTTTGTATGGAGTCATCTATTTACCAACCCCGTACCCTGTTTTAATGTCTAGCCTTAAACCTGTAGGTTTTTAAAACAAAAGTTAACCACACTAAAGTAAATGAAACGGCACCCTCTGGGACTTGAAGTCAGATGTTCTGAGAATCTGATGTTGTATCCATCCAACCCACCACCATCCACCATCGCTATGAGGCACCACGCGCCTTTATTGGTCTCCTGATGACTTGATGTGACTAAATAGAACATTTTCTTGTGGAGACTTGCTATGATAACCCAGAGTCTGAAAACCACACAGCAAATTCCTTAAGACAGGATTTCCTCTGCTGATCATGACTGACCACAGAGAGACTGAGGGAGCTTCAACATGCAGTAAGATGACATGTTAGCATGTATGATGGTCCGATGTAGAAAGAGCCAACAGTAAGATTATTAAATGCAACAAGCACAGTGTGAGGAATAAAGAGGAGCCTGTCACTGTTAGCCTTCATTTGATTTCTTCTGGATTTGTTGGTGCCTTTTTTCCCGATGCATCGTTTTCATCTGTTGCTGTGTGAACCTGACAAGACAGCAGGACAAGCTGCTGAAATGTTGATGTGAAATATGAACCAGCAAAGTCAGAGAACAGGGTGAGTCAGTGTTTTTTTTTTCCATGAAAATCTGAGGAATCTACTGGCAACTAATGACAAAGGAGGACTACATGGAAACATGTCACTTCTTTCTAAATTAACGATTATAAAATACATGATGAAGTCTGTCTTTGATATTTGGCTGCCGATCTCCAAGGCTCAGTTACATTCCAGGAGTTATTGTTAGATGAAGAGATTAATTTTTTTTTTTTTTTTCATGACGGATTGTGCTCAACCTGTCTGGTCTTGTTTCAGACCTTTTCTGTATAAAGAATTGCACGAAGTTTGGAAACGTTCACCAGTGGAGGAAAGATAAATGGTCACAAATGTAGCTGCTTTGACCTGAAAGTTATTTATGACTAGCAGGAAATCCTCTGGAACAGCTATTCATTTTCATCTGTTTTTTAAAGTTGTTTGATGGCATTATTTACTGTGGTAATTGGGCGTATAAATGTGCCTGACTTAAATGTGTGCACCTGTGTAATCGTGCATGTCTGTGTCACTTCTCATGATGAGCCACAGACGGATAAAGGAGATGGAGGTGGTGGTGGTGCAGCAGCAGCTGGAGCTCCGTGTCTGCTTTCAATGATTTGATTTTATAGCTGCACAATGTACCAGCCAGGTGTGCCTAAAGTATGAGGGTTTTCCTTCATCTAAAGTAACCCAAATTCCTCCACATGGAGAGAGAAAAGAAGGTCTTTTCTTGGGCCGCGTCCATCTGTGATGAAGAATGATGGAAAAAAGAAGAAAGCTGGGTGGGGGCAGCTGTTAGTGTTGGGAGAAGGAGGAGGGTTTGTTGGTTGGTGAATCCTGGCTGGAGTGGAAAAAAAAAAAGGAATGTGGGGCTCCTGGAATGTTTAGAGCAGTCGGGGATAATTGAGTGAATCTGGAACAAGAAAAGACAAACCGAGGTCCCGCGGTGGAAGAATGTGCTTCTGGGACGTCTGAAGAAACATTCCATCCATTCAGACAGCTTCAACGGGCCCAGAACCTCCCTTAGATGGCACCATAGGGAATATAACCACCCCACCCATACAGACACACACGTATACTTAACAGTGCTCCTCCTTTCACACTCCTCTTGTCCTACACTTCACACAAGCCTTTTCTTCTCCACACAGGTTTGCTATTTCGTGAGGTCAGCCAGGAGCAAAGTAGAGACACATGTCTTCGAAATATCAAGGTCAAGAACAGAGATGTGCCTGAACATATCGTCACTATATGGGAGTCCTACTTTTTTTGCTTTACTCTGCACCACATGCTTCATTCATTTCTCTGGGAAATGTTAGTAAATATATGACTCGCTGTGCTCAGGCACATGTTTAAACAGAGAGGCCGTTCCTTCTTTTTGTTGGCATCAGTAGCTGACGGTGTCTTTATGAAACCTGAAGTGTCACATTTGCCTCCAAAATGTGTAGTTTTAATTCACAGTTACTTTAAATGTTAATAGAGGGGTATGAATGTGAGGTCACAGGATGCAGAAGTTACAATGGTCACACCCAACGAGTGGCAAAAATCCCAAATATTGTTTTATATGCTGAAATCTAAAGCAGTTCACAAAAACTAACACAAGCTGAAACACTGATTTCCTCGAAATAAATTGAGAGATGATTGATCACTGATTAATGTTGTCATTAGTTATCATTAGTTTTAAGTAATGATGATGCATGTATATTTCCTGTACAAAGAGGGAAGTAAGTGAATAGTTGTGTCTAATTTAAGCAGATACTCTTCTGATTTATTCTCGTTTTAGCAGTTTTTCCCACACACATTCTATTGATAAGCTCATGTTTCATCCATACATTTTCCTTCTCTGGTGCCTGAACCAGCACGTTTCCTCTCTCAATGAGGATGAAACATCTCACCTTCTCTGTGAGAATATTTTTGTGACCTTGATTTATTTTCTTATTTTTATCATTGCACTGAATGAAAAGCTGAACCAAGAGTCACCCAAACGTGGACTGGAAGGTGGTCATGTTGGCAGTGCCAGAGTCTTCCTGGTAAAACACAATGAATTGTTACATCTTGCATCTAGGATTTGTAGCAAAACTTCATAAAGAGCTGCAGATTTTATTAGCTTGCATTTATTTATTGCATTTATTAGCTGCATTAGAAAAAAAATACAATGCATTAATGTTTAAAGTCACACTTTTGATCATTTGATTAATTTGTGGCTTCCGTCAAAATATTATTTTATGAGATAAGAGGACAGGTGACCATATATAAGATGATTTTTTTTGTATGTTTTATAGCCTGTGTGTGTTTGACTTGCACGTTGTGCTGTGAAATTGATTGAGCCACAGCCTCAGAGTGTCTGTCACTTGTTGGGCTGAACGCTTCGCTGACAGACTCGTAGGCTACACGTGATGGTCGGTGCGCGTCACCGACGCACTGTCGCTCGCCTGAAGACCGGAGCAGGGCTGACTGACACTGTGCATGTGTAGCAGGCTATTGTAAATAAAGATTTTTTTTTGTTTTTTTTTTGTTAAAAAAAAAAAAGCCCAAACAAACTAATAAGCAAAGACAGGCAGCATCGGGGCAGCTGTAGTTTTTCTCATTCATTCGCTGTTGGGGTGTTTTTCAGTCTTCTTTTTTTTTTTCTCCAACAGATTTGAACGTGCCAAGTGAGAGGAAAGCAAAACATGGCTGGTTTGATGGCAGGTTTTGGTCATTACACCCACGCTGTCGTCCGGGGAATCCCCGCGTCCCTGGCCACAGAGGCGCTCCGGACCAGCCAAGCGGAGGTGGACCTGGCCCAGGCACGGAAGGAACACGACACGTACGTGGAGGTCCTGAGGACGAGGCTCGGGTTGGAGGTGGTCGAGCTCCCCGCGGACGAATCTCTGCCGGACTGCGTGTTCGTGGAGGACGCGGCAGTGGTGTGCGGTGACACGGCGCTCATCACCAGACCCGGTGCAGAGAGCAGGAGGAGAGAGGTAAGGGGGAAAGTGACAGCATGATTCTGGATATTAAACAACAACAAAAAAAAGTTTGATGTGGAAAGGAAGGCGTCCTCCCCTCCTCTGCGTTTATCTGCTGTGCGCACTTGGCAACCACTTAATAAGCTGCAGGGATGGGCGATGATGTGCTGGTGTAAATATGATTTTAAAAAATAAAGTGTGTTTGTAGTAGAGGCGTGACTTTCCCTGTGAGGATGAGTCATTTCATAATGAACTTAACTGGTCTCTGCAGCTTGTTATATTTAAATGTTGTGCAAAGAAAAACTTCAGATTGAGCCTGCAGGAGGCCACCAGCTGTGCCACATTCACAATCACTGTACAATACAATATGCTGATTAGTTGAGGCATGAGACAACGCCCATTTTAGAGACAATGCTTATTATTATTACACAGTGTGTGCTGCAGCATTAGAGAGGTTTGTGCACTATTTTGTTTCTTTACTGTGGGAAGTCACATTTATGGATCAGAAATGTATCACAGGGAGCTTTAAAGGCTTCAGAAATGAATGAATGAATGACTTGTTTTATGAGTTACCTCGTGCTGCTATAGCTGCATTGGGGAGGCTGTGCGTTTGAATGATAATGAGTGAAACGGTAGGACGGCTTCTGTGAAAGCCCCTGTCATTTCACATCACAGTCACTTTACTTGGCTACACTGGTGCTAATGGTCCCCAGCCTCACTGGCGGCGGGGGATATATATTGATTGAAAAGCATTCAGCGCTTCTACCTCCATCCACCACATTACACCGAACACGGTGCAAAGTTACATCTGCATGCCGTCACCAGCACTCAGCCTTCATCGCAATCAGATTGTGAAATATTTCAGGGTTTTTTTTTCACACAGATAGATAGCAGTGGGTTTGGTCTCCTGCCTGTATTCTGCTCATGTTAGATGTCAGCTGTGATGAATGAAAAACTGGCTGAGGTACAGGAGCATAAATAATATGTTTGCACAAACACAAATCACAGATGGTCTCCAGTGTGTGTGTGTGTGTGTGTGACAGTTTGTGTCATGCAGAAATATAAATGACTGAGCTGTACTGGCTACTTTTATTCACAATGAAGTGTCATTTTCTGTGCAAATGACGTTTCATTATCCTTTTGTGAGTTAAAGCGCCGCAGGCTGCTTCGTGCACTGTGAAGAATTAGCAAATGACTTTTAGATTGAGCGCACACATTTGGTCCAGATTTTGATGATACTTTTGCTGTTAATAATGGTCGCAGGCAGGCAGGGAAGAGAGCCTTTTCCCTACAATTTAATGACTGTCTTTGTATGTGAAGCTGAAAGAAAAAGGCTGCTATCACACAGAGTGTCATTCTGTGTACAGTGTAATGTATCACAAGCAGCAGTATAAAGCCATAAAAGTGATGAAAAAACGAGATGCTAATTGCAGTGTGTGTGGTGTAGGTGCCTGCAGATGCTTTTAT
This sequence comes from Ambassis agassizii, assembly GCA_036025115.1. Taxonomy (NCBI): domain Eukaryota; kingdom Metazoa; phylum Chordata; class Actinopteri; family Ambassidae; genus Ambassis; species Ambassis agassizii. The sequence goes on from JAVQJX010175968.1 coordinate 14,892, forward strand.
TGTTAGCTATAGCTTTCATCTTGCAGCCTTATCACATTGATTTGCTAAGCTAAGTTTGCTAGCTTCTGCCCTTTTTGGCCCCTTTTCATTGATCACACTTGCAGACTGCATGTTTGGCTCTCTGCTGCTGTGTTGTTGCTCTGTGTTAAAGGCAGAAGTCTGGGGCATTTTGTTGGGCCTCGGAGACAGCAGTAAGGCTGCTGTATTGGAAATCATTAACACAAAGCACACTTGTGCAATGCCGGCATGTCCTTTGAAACCTTGTTTGTGCAGCATTTAAAGCAGAATCTTATAAAAACTCAAAATAGTGATAACCGACTTGATTCCTTTATTATCCTCACCGTCCACCATTTGTTTCTGAAGCAGTGTTTTCAGGTAGAGGTGAGAGGCTTGCCTCTGCTTGTCATTAACATGAGAAGTTACATAAGACACTTTGATTCTCACTCAGTAATAATCTGCTGTGGCAAGTAAGTGTTTTTGTAATCTTGATTTTCTTTTGGATTCTTTATTGACTAGGATAGTTATTCAATATGTGCAAACATTGAAAAAGCCGGACTTTGTCCTGATCTTTTGGACTGTCGGGGGAAACTTTTTTTCCTGACACTCTGTAGATAAGACACTGTGGAGAGCAGCAGCAGGATGTGGGAATTCAGAGGAGTGCTTATCAAAGCTGAGAGGAATCACTTGTTTTGATCACTTTTTGAATGCAGTAGGATTGCTTTTTGGTCTATTAGCCTCCATCAGATCTGCTTGTGGTTCCCTTTGCAGCTTTTAAAAGTCTCTACAGGAGAGGTTGTTTCATACTGATCCTTCTACTCTCTGCCTGTAAAGATGAGGACATCACTGTTGTGTGTTACAGAGTTTTATAAGACGATAGGGAGGCAACAAGTCATTAAACATGTCTTAAAGGTTGCTGGAATGTTCTCCATTAGTCTTAAAAGCTTTGTTATTAAGGGAATGCTTAAATGGATTGCATTACTGCAGATCATACAACAAATTCCAACAAATCTTTTTTTTCTTTCTTAATGCTAAACAGACCCTCAGATTCCCATATGACCTCTTCTGATTACTGTGCACCCACTTAAGAATGATGAATCGTAATAAAGAGTGGCTGCTTTAGTTACTCTGTGATGAAGTGAGAAATAAAATGATTCCAAACTGAGCTGACAGGAGGACGTTTCCAAAGTGCCGCTGTGACCTTTGAGTGCTTTTCATGGCCCGAGATGACATAATTATAGATGTGAGTGTTTGGTTCGACAGCGTTGTGTAGAGAGTGTGATTACAGGGCAGACAGTCTGATGTACATGTACAGCCTCCACTTTTTACCTCCAGGTGTCTTTTTCACATCATTTCTGATTCAGCTTGGCAGAAAGATAAACGAAGCGATGGATTACATGAGCAGCTCTTCATGGGCTGTGATTCTTTTTTTTCTTCACTTTTTTCTTCTCTTGTAAAAGATGGTGGCTTAACAAGCTTTTTTCCTGCTTCTGTATCCTATCTGTGATGCTCTACACCACCCAAGTCCTGTTCTGTTGTAAAACTAAACCTGATATCTGGCTATTGATATGACAGGCTGCAGGAGAAGAAGAAAGCTGCAGCCATAGACCCTCATGTATAAACTGAACCTCACATCTGTAGCTTCATTGTAAAGTTTCTACCAAAGGTCAGGACAGTCAGGCTGGCTGCATATAAATTTGCAGAATCTACCAGTTTGTAGTATTATCGAGTGACGTTTGAGCAGGCTTTGTTTGCATGCAGGGTTCATTTGCAGAGCTAAAGAGCCAGAAGGTGTGAGCAGGGGGTTCGGTCCAGTCGGTGCATTTTAAAGAACTACCAGCTGTTAAAGGTGTGTCTCAGATTTTATGATGACAGCAAGAAGCCACCTCATTGGCTGAAGTTGGCTGATAATAGATATGTGGGTTTTATCCAGTCACCTGTTAAGTACATTTTTAAGGCTTCCCAGGTGGTTTTGTGTTCGTGTGTGTTGATGCTATTAATGTTGTCTCTCACCAGCAATTTCAGTCGTCATGTCTGAAGTAGCTAATCGGTTGTGGCCCTCAAAGGCCATCATATGCTAGCTAGTGGGTTCACAGGTCAGTACAGAAAGATAAATGTCCCTCCTGTCCTTCGTCTACATATATATGTATATATATACATAATATATATATGTACATACATACATACATACATACATATATATTAGTTGCAAGTGTTCTTCCTCTGACTTCCTGTTAGATTTTAAACCCATTAAAGTGAATGTAAACATCCTCATTAAAAAGCATTTATGTGCTGTAGATCACAGGGGAGTTTATCGTTTTGCTTGTTGTCATGTCTCTCTGCTGAAACTCTGATGCATGTTTTGAGCTGCTGGAAGTCTTCGTGCCAATCAAAACTCACATGTTATTGCTTGCTCACATACTTTATTGATAGTTTTTCAGCACTGGCTCAGATAAGAGAGTTTTGTAACAGTCAAAGGGAGTTCATGGGGGATTTGAGCTCTTGTTTGTGTCCTAATCAGAAATAGTCAGATTTCATGTACATGTATGTGTGTGTGTGTTTGAAGGTCTGTATGTTCCTTTGCTTTCTTTTATTTTTTTCTCGATTTGAGAAACCAACCGTCTTCAACATTCAATCTGCACTCTGAAACAGAGAGGTGTTGGATACAAGTGAAGAAATTGAGTTTTCCCCACAGGATATCTGGGTTCATTCTCTGTGACAGAGTGTAGAGCCGAGTAATCACAGCTGCTGCTTCTCTTCTCAATCAGACCGGGCAGTTAAATCGTCCGTCACGTAAAAAAAAAAAAAAAGACGCCCCATGTGATTGAGTATCTGGCTGCATATACACCACAGCGGAAGATGTAGCACTCATGATAATAATGTATAAATTATATACATAAATAGTGTTTTTTCACAGTGTTTGCAGCAAGTGGTAGAAGTGCAATTTCATGCCAGAACAGCCCGAAAATTACACTGCATCTTCTAATCTCCACCAACACAACCTTAGCTGTGCGGGTTCGCTCGCTGCTGTGGATGTTTAGAGCTTCGGAATTACACCAAGCAAGCACAAACACAAAAATTGGACTGAAATAACACCATATCTGCAGCCAGCCTTGCATGAGATTACAGCCCGAAGACAGGTAACTTCTAACGGAAAACTTTTTGTGACCGTTTCATCACCGCTCAAGTATTTTGTGTGATTGCTGAGGTTCAGAGTCAGATTTATTAAAGAGTCTTCAAGTGGGATTTCAATTTCTTGGCTAGAGATGCTCATGAATTCTGGGACCTGACCTGGTTGGATTGATGGCTGCAGATTCTCCTTCACGTTAGTTGGAAAGCTCCCGTACCTCCAATCTGATATCAGTTTAAAGCTTTTTTTCTGACACTGTTTTTGTGTTTGGAAGTTACACATGGTCAAAAATAGACAGCCATGACAAGCTGTGTGTTTGACGAACTGCTTCATATAATTTTAACTGTCTCACTCGGTGAGTTTTCCCTCTTTATCTCTACCCTGAACATCAGGATGTGCTGGCAGCCTCTCAGGCTGACAGTGAAGTTAAACTTAATTGCCTAGAAAGAAAATCCCACTCTGATCCTCTGCTTTCATTTTTATTTTTACTTTTCTGCCACAGTTTTTCCTGAAGCAAATAAAACAAACTGAGCTCGCAACAGGGGTGTGAGTTTGTTTTTATCAGCTTCATATAAACGTCAGGTTAAATCTGCCATGAGGCTATAATCTGACCAGTGGAGTGCAGACACTGTAATGGTAATTCCAGTGGAATAGAATTAAAATGATGAATCTCTCATATTGAAATAATCAACTATCTGATTCATGAAATTCATTTAAACACCCACCTCAACTTTATCTGGACTTTAACATGTAGCTTTTTGAAAGAGCGTCTACTGCACTTACTGTAAGTTCTGCTCACAAAGCCTTCAAAATAATGCTTATTAAAAAGTGCTGAAATCGGTCATCGTCTTAGGTGTCTTTAAGTCTGGAGGCAGAACAGAAGATTCTCCCCTGCAGACACAATGTTAACAGTTACTGGACATGTTATCTTTAAGTTCTATGGGGATTGACTCACTCACTGTGCCAGCCTGAAAATACCTCAGTAGGTGAGGTATTTTAGACACCTCGACTTTATTGGGACTTTAACATGTAGCTTTTTTAGAGGAGCGTTTTGATATTTGTTGCACTTACTGTAAGTTCAGCTCACAAAGTCTTCAAAATAATGGTTATTAAAAAGTGCTAAAATCTGTCATAACAAGTGTAAAAAGGCTTAGGTGTCTTTAAGTCTGGAGACAGGATGGAAAATTCTGCCCCGCAGACACAATATTTAGGTCATGTTTTTATAGACGTAATATTTTGGTTCAGTCCTTGCAGTTTATGTGTCCATGTGGGCCCCTTTCCGGTCATGCCTCACGTAGCCACCCCCAAACTAACACCAGACAGCACAGAAGCCATGTTTTGACTAGACGGGCTGCAGATGCTGATTCCTCGCCGTCCGCCTCCCTCTTATATGACTTCCCTAACGGATCCGACCTGGTTTCCTTCAGGGGGACTTGACATCCGAGTGCAAACGGGGGGGAAGGAGTGCGAGACACCTGGAAGCCGCCGGTAGCATGTGGGACGAGGTCAACGTGCCTTCCCCAACTGTCTGTCACATTCCTACCACATTTAACCAGGCCTTCCTCTTGCTGTTTGTCTGTCTGAGTCCATGTCTGGTGTGTTCGTTTGTAACATCTCAGTGCTGCTCCGTCTCATTCATTGTCTCACAGAGGATATTGTCGAAGGTCTTCTGAGGCCTTATTCATATTCAGACACCCACACTAGTCTGCCAGTGAAAAATATGAATGTCTCTTTGACTGAGAAATATAGGTTACCCTACTTTCAATACAGGAAAAAGAAATCATATTTCCAGTAATGGGATAATAGCAATAGTAAATTACTGTGCAGCTGAGATGACTTTTGTTGGCATGAACATTTTACTCACATTGAAAACACATAGAGATTCCACAGTTAACAGTTTTACAGTGAGTCAGACATATTACCCCATTTTCTCATACTACTATGAGCTTACGTGTGCGCATTCACATCAGGCCTAAACAACAAGACTTTATCTATATAAGTGGCTCCAGGTGACTTCACAATCCAGGAGCCCATGCAGAAGAATCCAAGTTCTCCCCTCAGCCTCCAAAAGTGTGTCAATCCCCATAAAGTCTCCCTGTACAGCCTGGTACAAAAAAGAGTTTTGGTCTCTATTGATAAGTTCCCCTTTAAGACATTTCTAAAGGGGTCATTTGTTTTATTACAATAAATATAATATATATAATGAGTCTTAAAATTATGTATAAATATGACAGCTGGGTGCTCCACCTCTTTGCCTGTATTTGGAGTTTAGGCAGACTGATGCTGTCAACAAGGTGACAGTCAGAGCACTTAATATTTCACTGTGTATGGCTGACTGTAGCGGAAACAACACTTGACTCACAAAGCTAACGCAAATGCATAGTATAAAGTGCTATGTAATCCTTTCCAACAGAGATTTAGCTAGCTACAGACAGTTTGTTAGCATCTGTGCTAGTTTATTTAGCCTTCCAGGATGCTTTTGTTGTATTCCATTGTTCTGTTCAAACAGAAGAAGCTTCTCTATCTGTGTCTGGTAGACATAGAAGGCTTAAATAACTCTTTCACATAGAAAGCTAAAACGGCTATTAGCTAGCCACAGACATGTTGATAGCGTCTGCGAGTCCCTTCATGTAGAAATATCTACTGTTATCAGCTTCTCCTGGTGTATATATCGGTCTATGATTGGATGGTGGTGTTCCCCCATCTGCCATGTCTTTTGTAGGAAAGTAAGACTCTTGTAGCTGAGCTGCCCATAGCTTTAGCATCAGCACAGTGTGTTCTGTACATTTCAGTCAACACGTGCCAGGGCTGGGTGCCTCTCATGTGTGTTGTGCAAAGACAAAACTGATGCATGAACAGACTAGACAGCTCTACCCCCACCCCACCCCGCCATCACCTTGGACCCTGCCCCCTTTTGGCCCCGGGTTCACCCACCGCAGCCCCTTTCCAAACGCAGCACAGCGCAGCCGCCTGTGAGACAGCTGCGCGAACAGGAACTCCTCTCAGCCTCACAGGATGACCCGGTCATGCTCAGCCGTCACCGTGGGTGTGTGAATGTCTGGTTTGGTATGTCAGACTGAGCAGCGGAAGACACAGGAAGTGGGCCAGGCAAGGCGCCGCTGAGAAAAAGTCTCACTGAGGTCAGAAAGGGTGCAAGCATGAGATGAAACAAAAGGCCATTTTTCAAAGTTTCCGGGGGGGTTAAAAGTCCTGTTTATTTGTCTGAATTGGACCCCACAAGGGATAAATGCAGAGAAAAATAACCTGAGGTGAGATCAGAGTTTTCACGCTATTAACTCTTCACGCTGCATTTTCTTTTGCTCTTGCATGGTTGAGCAGGTTGCTCGAAAATGTTTCACCTGTTATCGGAAATGATTGCCCTCAGTCATGTGAAAAAACTAGAGCCTTGTGTTTCATTCAGTCTAAAGGATGCACTCACTGACCTTTGATTCACAGAGCACCGAGATACATTTTTCACTTTTCACTCTTAAGGACGTATTAATTTTAAAATATAAAAGCTTATGTGCTTATGTTCTACTGCAGCAAACCCGATCTAATGAAAACTCTATTCAGTAGTTGCACTCACAAAATCTTCATTATAGATTTACTAATGAATGCCACACTGCAGAAGGCAGTTCAGACTAATTGTGATAAATGTCAGCGGGCTGTCGTAATCCTTCCCCCCCTCTCTGTCTCACTCTCACCCCCTCCCGTTTGTTCTCAAACTCTCCAGGAGATACAAACTGTCAACATCAACTTCATTGATTGCTGGAGACACTGAGCCAAAAGGAGTATCTTACATCACCCAGGCTATAACCATCAATCTTTTCTATCAATCCAGTTGACAGTTACGGTTAGATGCCCAGTTTTCTCTGAACAGCACCCGATTTTACAGCCTTCACTTTTTTTTTTTTTTTATCTCAAGGTCTGCTGATGAGAGGTGTCTGCAGCCCCTGATGGTAAAAATTAAACATATCTGAGGGCGGTGCTGCACCTGCGCTTCTTACCTTGCACTAAATTATGATCATTTGTTGATAATATACTGCAGTGATGATGCATCCTGTGTGTCAGCCTAATACACTTTGTTTATTAGATCTCTCTTGGTGCTTGTGAGCTCAAACCCCTGCTGGTCCTCTGTCTCATACCATTCAGTTACTCAGTAAACATGAGTTAGGCAAAAGCAAATTACCATCTTTATTAAATTAAAATTCAGATGAGATAGTTCTGACATTCTGATGGCAAATGAAATACTCAACAAATTTTGAACAGCTCTAGTATTATGTCTGAGAGATGTCTGTTTATTTTGCTCCAGTGATATTTGCTAAAGTTAGCATGCTAACCCCGACCTGAACTCTCTACACTATAGATGAAGCCTCTGTGCATCACCAGTAGGTTACTGAAGTGTCACCATGTCAGGTCTTCCTAAACACCAAATACAGCCAAAGAGTGGAGCTGAGACAGGAGAGCAGTTGTGGAAACAGGAAGTTTATGCATAAAAAAATCTGTTCACCCCTGTAAAGTCGGCCTTTTTAACTTGAGCGTCTATGCGAATTGACTCACTTTTGAAGCCTGCCCCTAGAGGCTGCAGGGTGAACTGCAGTTTTTTTTTACTCCTGGAGGGAGTCACTTGGAACTATTACACTGTACCAATCTGTGTCACTCAGATGGAATACTAAGTTACCAAACAGCTACAGTAGAGTTTGTCATTAGCTTAGCATGGACCACTTACTGCACCTCTGTGTACTCACACACTGTTGATTGCACTCATATGCTGTAGCGAAATTCATTGATGGTTCATATTAACACTCCCATGTCTGTGTGATGTATTTAAGGGGTTAAAAACAATCTTATGTTAACCTGCTAAATGGAACCACGTACAAAGTCAGCTAATTGTCAATTTTCATGGAATTTAGGAATTATCCAAACTACTGCTTTTATACTGATGGTGGCGCCGGAAGAAAAGATATTTAACAAATGAAAGACACTACATTACCAACATACCACTGCAGCTCATCATTCAGGAGCGCTGGTGTCACAGATGAAGAGTGATTAATAACAGGAAGTGGTTGCAGCAGTAACTAACAGGACTCACAGTTAGACAGTTTGCTCGTTAATGATGATAACTGCTTATGTTTATGTAACAAAACTGCGTCATGCCTCCACAGCCAGCCTACAGGTGCGAGCCTGTCAAACTGTGTCTCGTATCCTACTAATTATCACCAGGAGGTTGACGTGATGGTGTGTTTCCCCCAGTTAGCGGTTTAAAACTGACAGAACATCAAAAGAGGCCTCCATCAGACCACTTACTTAAGTGGCCTTGTTTCCAATGAGCTCATGCTAGCTGAAATAATCTGATTCTGCACACGATCAAGCGGCGAGCACTGCAGACATGTCGTGAGAGCTCGGCTCAGTGTTCTGTTGAAAGAACATGGTTGAAACTGTTGTGGTTTTGGCACTCGGTGTTTCTGTGTGAAATAGTGCAGCGCTCCTGGCGACTTGGAGACACATCAAGAGTGAAGTAAGTGATGAAATATTGAACACAACCAATTATATCGTAATGGTAAAAACAAGGGAAATTTAAGGATTTCTAATTTGTAGCTATAAAGTTCTCCATCATTAATTCCTCTGAGGGCTTCTGTAACTTTTGGAAGTCCATGCCACTTCCACTTTAGTCATTTCGGAGTGTTTTGCCCTGCAGACTCAAACTGTTTGTGTCACATTACTTTAGAGGAGGTGGCTTTTGTGCATGCATTTTAAACATAATATGACCTTGCACACTGAGACTGGAAAATAAATGCATATGAATATGTATTGAATTCCAGCTCACCTGCAGACGTACCTGTGTTTCGCCCTCCTCATCTATCTTTTTGCACGCACTCAATCATGTCAGCTTCACGTCTCAATGTTGGACGGCGTCCTCCTACAAGCCGTGTCTGTCGAGCATGCAAAAACCTCCCTGAGCACTGCCCAGACAAAAACACTGTTTTCACATCTGCTCATCTCCCAGAACACACAGCCAATATTGCTCCAAAATTACCTTTCTGACAGGGACATGAAGTGATTTGTTTCTGCAGCACACTTGATTTTTTTTCCCCTGGTGTCCTGTTGTTTTTGGGTTTTTTTTTCCAATCATGTTTTATTGCTGCGGAAATACAGATTTGACCTGAAACTGAGATGCTTATTTGCATTTGTAGGCGTGTTCAGTAATCACAAACTGATGATAACTCATCATCACTGACGCTCACCTCACATGTCTCCTCTTAGTTCCTGCTCTATCCATCACAGCTCAGAGTGAATATTCTCAGTGTCTCCTCCTCCTCCTCTCCTCTTTGGAAAGGCCCGTTGATCGCTCTCTGATGAAGCAGATATATCTCAGGCGCCCCTCTCTGAGTTGGCATTTTTTCTCTGCTCCATTATTCAGTCTGACTAATGCAGAGTACTTTTTAATTATGCCAAGCACAAATTGAATTTAACAGTGAGTGAATCTTAAGTAATAAGAGAATGTCAGCTGCACAAATGCGTTGTGTTCTTATGTTTTATTTAGCAGGAGGTTGTGTTGCAATGCCATTGCTATTCTTATTCCCAAAGGGGATGCAGGCATACATCAGGCTCCTGGAAGGCTGAGTAATTTGAAGTAAGCAGGATTAACAGACAGCAGGCTAATGATGCAGAGGACTCAGGAAGAACTCATTATGTTTCCTCTGAACAGAACTTGAGTGAAGAGGAAGAGGATGCAACACACTTTATAATGGTTTATGTTTTAATGCAGTGTCATTCTCGTGTTTTTCTAGAGGAACACATGGCAGCTCAGTCTGTAGGGACTTTGGTTGGTAACTGGATGGCTGCCGGTTCAAGTCACATGGAGGTGGACTGGTAGGTGGAGAGGTGCCAGTTCATCTCCGAGGTGCTGCCAAGGCGCCCTTGAGCAGGACACCGAACCCCCACCTGCTTGGGCCGGCAGCCTGGTAGTGCCAGCCCCCACTCCTCCTCTCTACTGCATGTGCATGGGTGTGGTGTGGCTGTAGCTACTGATTCACTTTGTCCTCATCACTTAGATGGATACTGAGAGGAGTGAGCGCTCCTGTCGCTAATACAATATCTTCAATCATGTTTTATTGCCATCATATGTTTTAAAATAATAGGTTTGGTCAAGCAAGCAGACACAAGGTTTGTGGATCTCTATACCAGGTAGGGATGCTCAGGGGAGTCGTCAAAGGTTATCCAAAGCCTCAGCTGTCACACTGTACTGTTCACTGTATTGTAACTAAACTTTGCCAGTGAGGAGATACTTTCAATGGATTACTGAATAGTCCATCAGGGTTGTGGTAACAACAAGGGGAAGCAGACACAGGCTCCTCCTGGGGGATCCCCTGCTGCTCCCAGGCCAGCTGGGAGATGTAATCCCTGTGGCAATTCCTGGATCAGGCCAGCAGGCCTCACCTGATAGACCTCTGAAGAAACATGCCCACGCTGTAGTTTCACTCTAATCTGAGCCTCTCGCGGATTTCCGATCTTCTCACCCCGACTCGATACCCAAAGCAGACAGATTGGCAGTAATTGTCAGTCTGCATGTCTTCATTCACACAAGCGTGATTACTGTGTGTGCATGTGAGTCCATTCATTCTCAGACACAGGAGGTGAGACTCAGGTGTCTAGTTTCCACATGAGGGTGAGTCAGAAGAGACAGTATGTGTCGACTGGGTGCCAAAATGTTCTCGGAGTGTCAGGGGGAGGCTGGAGGCCACGAGGAGAACACTCATCTGCTGCTTGTGTAATTTGTGCATGTGTACAGTAGTGTGTCTCATCTGTCTATTTCAGCGGCTTTAATTTTGATTGACAATATTTTATAGATCACTTCTGGAGATGTTAATTAGTGGTCTGGAATAAATGGAAACGCATCTTTTAGAATCAGTTCTTAATTGTGTAATGAAGACTTTTCACTGATAAAATAGAGAAATTTAGGTTTGGAATCCATGTAGTGGTAGCTTGGTTATTTATATGTTTACATTCAAGATGTATCTTCCAGCACCTCTGATGTCTTGCAGTGTTTATGCGACTAAAAAGACTTGAAGCGTCTGTCTATTCAGTTATTTCATATGTGTGAACCTTATTGTGCCTTACAGAAAGCTACTTTCTGTTTCTTCCAGGAAAAAAAAACTCCCATCAACCTCTGATAATTAGAGTTTTGTGCAAATTGTTCAGCATTCTCCTGTGTATTCACACGTGTGTGTGACGGTGAGACTTTGTGCACGTGTGCGTGGATATGTGTGAGAGAGTGTCAGGGCAGGTATCAGGGCCGGGTTAGGGAGGTGTGTGTTGCCTCCCCTGTCTGCCCTGGGCTGTCACAGTGTGGTGTGATGTCCGCTCTCAGTCTGTTCTCACGCCAAGGATCATACTGAAAACACACCATTCTCCTCAGTCACGCACACGACGAGAGAGGCAGCGGCACAAATGCAGCTTGCTGATTCAGTCCGATCGATTTGAAGATGAGCTGCTTGTGAATATTTATATTGAAGGTTTGGACATTGACAGTCATATTTTTATCAATTGTTTCACTTGATTCAAAAGGAGAGAGTGATAAAATATCAGGTGTACCAATAGACTGTGTATGAGGACAGACAAACACTCTATGATGTCAGTAAGCGCTGAACAAAGAGGCAGCCTGTCACTCAAAGTCCCTTAATTATAACAAACTTTAAACCCTAATATTTTTAATTAAGTGAGACAAATTGTTTTGGCTGAATACATGTTTATTTCTGCTGTAAGTTTAGGCATGTCAACACAGAGATCACTCACTTTTAGATCCAGCCTCAAGTGGCCACATTTGTTTCTATCTCTAAGTCGCTGTCTGAATCCATGTTGTATTTTCTTGTCATATAAATTGACTTGTAAGACACCACAGAGATTAACGATGCATCTCTTACATTTTTATTTTCTATCTCCTGACCTCAGAGTTGTTTACAAGGGAAAAACCCATGAAATATTGTCAGTCTGAGACACTCTTCAGCTGTCATTTTTAATTCTAATTTAATTCTGGAAGGCAGACTCTATCAATTTTGTCTTGCTGTATTGATTCCCTTAGCTTCAGACATATTTGTCCTTCT